>BMAU01000236.1:0-169686 GCA_019973935.1 Trichonephila clavipes | reverse complement strand
CCACGGCCCCGAAACTGAGTTGGGCACAGTAGGGCTTGGCCCTCATGGACTGTTGCGCCACTGCGATTTTTTTTACACTTACCTTTTGGAAATTCTATAATAAGCAACAAGCACATAATAAGCATAGTTAGAAAAATTACAAACTTTTTATTCAGCAGCTAAAGATACTATTAATGAAATATTATGCATAAATTATTGGAAATTTTAAAATACTGACTAATAGATGTTTGACAATTTTTTTCGATTCCTGACTCGAAAGAGTACTTTTTAGACTTCATGCAGGAAAGAAAATACTGCGTCATTTACATCCTGCTGCATGAGGCATCTTTTCAATTTCTAAACAATGTAAAGAAATAGAAACTGTGAAAGATTTGATCGGAGTTTCATTAGCAATTTCTATATAAAAATCGCTACACATTTGCTTCCGACTATCTGACATGCTTAATAAATTTTCAGGAGAATAAAATGAAAAGGAAAAACAAAATGTTTTTTCCTGCAAAACTGTACTTAGAATAAACCTCACTTCTCTCAAGAAAGTGAACACAAATGGTAGCGTCTCTTAAATATTTCCTGCGTTTTGTAGAATTGGATGAGATAAAGGAATTTTCTGTCCTATTCAAAATACGCGGTAAGTTGCATGACTCATATGCACCTGTGAAGTTTAATACCCTTCGAAATCGGAATTAGAGGTTTACAAGAGAAGTATTTTTCATTTCGAGACAAAAAGAATATGTCATTTGAAAGAAATCAATTTTTTACTAATCCAAACTAGTAAAAAGTTTTCTTTGGTTGTTGAAATAATTCATTATTTAGGGGTTTAATAATAGTTAAATAGGGCTTTTGTTTCCATTTTGATCGCGGAAAAGAAGAAAAAATCGCGAAATTCATTAAATAGGGATTCGTAAAATCGGGGTCCGACTGTATTGATTTATATATTAAATTTACTTCAAATTCAGTTGAGGAAAGGAAATATTGTCTTTCAATTAAATGCACTCAGCTTATTTCTAACTCTTTTTTTAAAAAAATATATTACAAAAATAGAACGCATTCTCTAAAGTATGGTTCTTCAACATCCCTCTTTTGCTTTTTGTCGTGAAAACGCTATTTTTTTCTGTTATACTTGACAGCTTCTTGATATAACATTTTCTTAAAAAAATGACGAATTTTTCAAAAATTTCAGTATATTAAATAATTTTAAGTATAAAATAATCTGATTATGAATAAAATCTCAGAAGCAAAGGTGGACTTCTCTTTATCTCTAACACACAAATTATTTTTAAACTCAGCTTTCATTCATTAACGTTTTTGAAAGCGATATATATATAGATATATATATATATATATATATATATATATATATATATATATATATATATATATATATATATATATATATATATATATATATATATATATATATAAAGAGTGTTTTTTCAGGTATAGAGTTTAAGTTGGCATTACTTTCCAAGATGGCGACCGATTTAACAGCTGTCAAGTGATTTATTCTCAGTTTGGTTTGGCAATTCATCAAAACGATCATCAAGCAAGGCGTAGATTCGTCGAATGGGCCCAAAACGAGATTGCCGTTGTTCCCGATTTTCATAAGCGAATTTTGTTTAGCGATGAAGCGCACTTCTGGTTGAATGGCTACGTCAACAAACAAAACTGCCGCATTTGGAGTGAAGCTAATCCACATGTGTATGTCAAAACACCGTTACATCCAGAAAAACTGACTGTTTGGTGCGCTTTATGGGCTGGTGGAATCATTGGTCCGTACTTCTTCAAAAAGGATGAAGGCCACAACGTTACAGTCAATGGTGATCGGTATAGAGCCATGATTACTAACTTTTTCATTCCTGAATTCAACAATCATGATGTCCAGGAGCTGTGGTTCCAACAAGACGGCGCAACATGTCACACAGCTCGTGCCACAATCGATTTATTGAAAGACACGTTTGGTGACCGCCTAATTTCACGTTTTGGACCTGTGAATTGGCCTCCAAGATCTTGTGATTTAACACCGCTAGACTATTTTCTGTGGGGCTATATAAAGTCATTGGTCTATGCGGATAAGCCACAAACGCTTGACCATTTGGAAGACAACATTCGCCGTGTTATTGCCGATATACGGCCACAAATGTTGGAAAAAATCATCGAAAATTGGACGTCCAGATTGGACTACATCCGAGCCAGCCGTGGCAGTCATATGCCAGAAATCATATTTAAAATGTAATTCCACAAGATTATCTTTCGAATAAAAAAAAATTCATGTCAATCGAATAATACATCGTTGTTTTATAGCAATTTAAATTTCTATACCTCTAAAAAAACACCCTTTACATACATACATACATACATACATACATACATACATACATACATACATACATACATACATACATACAGACACACACACACACACACACAAATCTGTAAAACCATTTCTTCCTTTATAATCAGTTGTAGTCTGGTGAAACAAACCTCCCTTTCGTATTTATATTTTCCAACTTTCCTTATTTTTTGACAGTCGTATAATATTTACATTAATAAGTTCAAATACTTTCTACTTGGCAGGATGTAAGGCGCTCATTCTTTAGCGAAATTGCGCCAATTGTTTCGACCTCAGTTCCGTTGCACCTACTCATTTTCATTAACAGTTAGCCTAAACAATGAAAGAAACGAAATATCTCCCTGTCACGGCTAGTCGCATCTTAGGAATGATATTACAGACAGTGTTAAATTCCCAATTTTTCAATCTCCTCTCAAAACAATCTCCCCCAACAAACCCAAGTTCGAAACTCCTCAGAAAATGACACAGCGATTAAAGAAAAGCGAACTGAGCACATTGGTTACTCTTTCTTTTTATTTCGAAGTCGTTCAAATCGATAAAAAAAAGTACTGGTTAATAGAATACAAGTAAAGGGCATTTTTAATCACACAAATTTATTGGTTTTTATATTGCATCGTAAAGATATGTGATTATTTATGAATCTAACAAATTCTATCCGGTCGGATTTAACCGTAATGGAAAGTTAGATGAATGCAAGCTTCTCCCCCCCTCCCCACAATTGATCAGTTAGAAAGAATACTGACAGAGCAGGTAAGTTGGAAATGTATCAACTCCGAGTGTAGTTTTTATTGTTAAAATTAACCCCTTAAAAGTTTCTTTTTTTCCTGAGTTAAATCCAAAAAAATGTCACATTTTTAATGCATTTTTTAGAAAAACTTTATTATTTTTAATATTTTCCAGCATTTAGGATAACTTTTTAACTTACATGAAAAAAAAACGTTCTCCCTGTAAAAATATATTCTCTTTTTTCCTACATGAATGCCTCACAGGAAAGCTACACTTAGGGCTGTAAATAAAAATAAAGTACAAGTAATTTACAAAACTAATTTAAATTAAAAGGATACGGGTGAAGAAGTACAAATGATGTAGAAACAAGAATGATCTAAAGCCGTACCTGAAAAGCAATAACTACCGGAACAAATTGCCCGTACGACGTACGGGTGAAACTGGGAAAGGGTTAAATCACGAACAAAGCTACTTTAATAATTATTTCACAAATCACTAGTTTTCTAAGATTATAAATAATCAAGTAATTAGCCATCAATAATTATTAGTGTTATTAATTATTATGCGAAGTGCGAATCGGAGGCAAATATACCCGGTGATTTCTCTGATGATTTTCAGATTCTTTTTAACTGTTCGTAATATATATATATATATATATATATATATATATATATATATATAGGTAAAAATAACTATCTCACCTTCTCATGGATGTTGTTGTTCATCGGCTGTTGTTGGCACACTAAAACGCTGTTCAAAGTGTAATAAACTCGACTGAAAAAAAGTCTTTACACGAGTTTTTCATTCCACTTATCAAGGGATACTCATTCTTCTTTAACAAATAAAAAAACAGGAACTTGTCACCGGCATTCTCTAGTCAGGATAGAAAAAGAGGAAGATGAGAAAAAAGGAAAATTTTTCTGTGATAACATTTCTCTTTGTATCTATCTCTTTAAATATATTAAATTTAAAGTAATATAGCTTTATGCAAACAACGAAATGTTATAACACATGCACCAAAATGATTTACAAGTTACTGATATTAATAATTGAAAGAAAAGAGAAAAACTAGACACACATCGTATAGGAGATTACCGATGACACTTGTTTTAGCCAGAATTTGTGCGAAATCGGGCATTCATTTTCCTATTCACAAGTTAATACCATTTTTGATTTCACACAATAATTTCAAGTTTTACTAAGAAATTTTTCAACACACATACGCACTTATATTAACGATTGCCAAGATAAGATGCTTTAAATTTATATGTATTTCATTTAATTTCAAGATTTCATTCTAAAATGAATGCTTAAATTTACCTATTTTAGTTTCTTTTAAAAATAAGTTCTTAGTCATTATAATTAAAGTTAATATTTTGATATTAATTATATTGTGATTTTTAGCGCAAAGCTTTTTAACTCTTTGATGAATGCGCTGTAAAACTTTTCATTTATAGTCATTATTACACGGCAGATTTTTCTAAAATATGTAATGAAAATTTTTTCGAATGACAGCGACCTTTTAAAGATCAATACAGAAACACTTCACAAATGACATTATAATACTCATAAGGAGCTAATATTTTTGTAAATCTTTTTATCCGAGATTTTTCTGACAACTCAATATTCATAAACTTCTCGATTGCACTTAAAATTCAATTCTACAAGAAATTTTTGATGAATGGATAAAAAAGAAATACCACAGAAAAAGAAAAACCACATGGGTCGAATTCCGAGCCTCATTTAAGGTATCCGACTACGCTCGCAACCGTGATTTTAAAAAAGCGCGTAAATGGATAATTGTCATGATATTTAGTGTCACTTAGATTAGAAAATATGCATAAAATTGTTTTAAGGACATTTTGACAAAAAAAAAATATTTAAATACAATATTTTGGCAAAAAATTAACTTAGAATAAAATTTTCAAAATGTTCTCCTTTTATAAAAAATGCTTTTAAAATAATAATATTTTGCTTATATAAAGTAAAGACCTATCTCCAGAGAGTCTGAACTAGGATTTTTGAAAAATTCATATTATTTTCAAACTTACAACCAATTGAAGTAATTATCAGCGTTTTTTTCTTAAAATTTCTTCCCTCTGTTGTCGTAAAACATAGATATAAACCCACTTCTAAGTTATATATTTTAAAAATTTTAGTTGAGCCTCTGAACAGAGGTCCGAGCTATATACAGGCAATATATTATTATAAACGAATAATTTTTCACAAAAGGAGAATATTTTGAAAATTGGTCACTCTTAAGTTCATTCTTTGTCAAAATATTGTACTTAAATAATTTTTTATTGTAGTAATACTCCTAAAATAATTTTCCCAGATTTTAATTTATTGATATGAATATTTCTCCTCGGAAAGCGTGTTACGTATCCTTCGAGCCATACATCAATTTTATAATATAAGATTTATTTTAAAAAATAGCTTCTATTTTTTAAATAAATCTTTTATTTTGGATTCCAATAAAAGAAAACAATAGCAGACGATTACTTAGGTTACCAAAGTTTAATCTCAAAATGCAAACGAGAAAAGCAATTTCAATTAGTTGAAATCGTGTTAATAATTATTGTATAAGTTAACGCTTCTCGTGAAGTCTGATGATATTCGTCTTATTAACACGATTTCAACTAATATTTAAAAATTAACAAATAAAGAAATATTGACTTTAGAGGCAACACAGCAACGAATTTTTGATTTTTGTATGAATTCAGCATTAAATTATCTTTAAAATGATGTGTACGACTTTTGGATTTTGTGATGCGTTACATTTTCTGTAAGGGTACAAATTAAAAAAAACCCTGAAATTTCCAAAAGTGTGTGTCCACAATTTTGGCCATCACTGTATATACAAAAGGTTGTTTGCCCTTTATGGAAAAGATTTTGAATTTGCTCTTCTCGTTTGCATTTTGAGATTAAACTTTGGTAACCTAAGTAATCGTCTGCTATTGTTTTCTTTTTATTAGAATGCAAAATAAAAGATTTATTTAAAAAAATAGAAGCTATTTTTTTAAATAAATCTTATATTATAAAATTGATGTATGGCTCGAAGAGAAATTGATAAATTTGAGCTTCATATGGACAAAGCTCTAGTTCCCCGTCTAAGCCTACTGCCGCTTAGTTAGTAAGGAAGGTGTTGTGAAAGCACCAAAGAGCGAAGGGGTGGTTGACCCGAAGAGTGGTGAGCGCCGGCTAGTTTCTCTTCTTTTGAGTGGGAGCAGGGGGAGAAAAAGCGCTCCGAAAGGGGATTCCTCTAGATGCGTTTGGAGGAAGCAGACGGCTATGAGCGTGCGCGATAATATTTAACCTTTTTTTATGCATCCTTGTAAATACTTAATAAATGTTTTATTTAAATTGAGAAACACTCGTAGCCGCATAATTTATTTCGCACTTAGTTTAGAGATTTTTAAATAAGTTGTGAGAATTGAACATTTTCTGGAGCCCCCGGGTGGGCTACGGGTGTTAGAAAAACATTTTTGAATATAAGAAAGTGAAACATGGATGCTTTAAAATTGAGACGCACGGCGTTGAGGAGGACAGCCTTCACGAAGGCTGTAAATCATCTTCAGGAAATTATTGAAAACGATCCTGTTGATAAGAATGCCGTAGAAACGGCTTTTGAAATGCTTGATGCAAAATCCGTTAAGCTGAAAAAAATCGACGAGGACATTTTAGAATTAATGATCGAGACAAACTGTACGCAGGAAGCGTACAATATTGAATTTGAAGCCATAGAAGGCTATACTGAAAAAATGATTGCCTGGCAAGTCCGTGTGAAAAATATCATGAAACAGATGCTTTGGGACAGAAGGATAACCACAGCCTGGTCACATCTTCGTCTTCATCTCTGCGTCTTCCTAAGATTCAGTTCCAGCAGTTTTCTGGAGAATTGACGGATTGGCTGCGATTCCACAACCAGTTCAAAGAATTCATGAAGATGAGAGCATTGATGATGGAGACAAGTTCCAGTACCTTATCCAGGCAACAACTCCAAAATCCCGGGCCAGGGATATAGTTGAAAGTTTTCCGGCGACACCTGAAAACTACAGAAAGGCTTTTGAATACTTGAGAATGCGGTTCGGACAAGAGGATGTCTTGATTTAAGTTTATGTGAGAGAACTATTAAAACTGGTCCTACAGAACGCAGAAGTCAATAAAGTCAATTTGTCTTCGCTGTATGACAAGATTGAGGCCCAGCTCCGCGCCTTAGAGTCCTTGGGAGTCAACAAAGAGAAATATTCTGCCATGCTGTTCCCGCTGGTGGAATCCTGTCTTCCCGCTGAAATTCTGCGCACCTGGGAGAGATACGTAGGCTATTCATCAGATGAATCAGGTAAGAAAGACCTTGATTCTCTTATGAAATTTTTATCGATAGAAGTATCGAGTGAAGACAATAAAACTTGCTAGGAATAGTTTTGATTCTAAGAAATCTAATTATAAGAACAAATTAGGAAATCTTTCCACTACTGCAACTGCTGCAGATTTATTTAATAGTAACTTTAAAAAGGAAAAACTTTAAATTTAAGAATAATAATAATAATTGTATATTTTGTGAAAAAGCGCATGCCTCTGAAAATTGTTGTGAAGCAGCTTCTATGTTATATGAAGTTAAGAAGAATACTGTAATTAAGAGAGGCGTGTGTTATATTTGTTTAAAAAAGGGTCACATGTCACATTCATGTAGATCAGATGTTAAATGTATAATATGTAATAAACGGCATTATGCTGTATTATGCTCTAAATTGCCTTTGAGATCAGGTTTGGAAACCGAAAGTGCAAGTATTGAGAATAGCACGACTGCTAGTTCATCTAGCTCTAATGTTTTGGCTAATCAAGCTTGCACTTCTGAAGAGTTCTCTTACAGACTCTTGTGGTTATGTTGCAAAACGGAAACCCTAAGAGTTTAGTAAGAGCTTTAATTGACACAGGATCTCAAAAATCTTATATTTTAAAATCCACTGCTGAAAATTTAGGATTTAAAAATGAAAGAGAAGAATAGTTTGTTCATTCTTTATTTGGTGGTTCAAAAACAAAAATGTATAGGCATAAATGTTATAATATTTGTTTAACTGATATCGATAATTATTATACTTGTAATCTAAATGTGTATGGCCAAGAAATTATATGCAATAATGTTCCGAGTATCAGACATGGTCCTTGGATAAATGAATTAAAAAATAGAAAAAATTAATTTGTCAGATAGCGGTCATAAATTGGGAGGAAAAATAGAAATATTATTAGGAGCAGATGTAGCTGGAAAACTACTGACTGGAACTATGTTCTATTTAAAATCTGGCCCAGTAGCAATAAAAACTAAATTAGGGTGGACGCTTATGGGAAAAACCTATAGAAATGAAACTAAATTTGATAAAAATCATTTTATGAATGTTACTTCTATGTTTGTAAATGATATGTGTATTTCCGATTTGTGGAAGCTCGATTCTCTTGGTATTACAGATCCCGTAGAAACTAAGACAAAATTAGAAATACAAAAAGAGACACTAAATCATTTTCAAAAAACCATAAGTGTAGATATTAGTGGTCGATATGAGGTAGCTTTGCCTTGGGTTCTGGATAATAAACTTTTATCCTCTAATAGGAAATTAGCTGAAAATAGACTTGAAAGTACTAAAAGGAAATTAATTGCAACGGGTAAATTTGAGGAATACCAAGATGTTTTAGATCTTTGGTTATCAGGAAGAATAATTGAAGACGTTAATCATGACAAAGAAAATTTTGTTCATTATCTCCCGCATAGGCCCGTTATTAAAGAAAACAGTACAAGTAAAATAAGACCTGTTTTTGACGCGTCCGCGCGAACAAAGGGCTCCCCTTCTCTAAATGATTGTCTGGAGAAAGGCCCCAACTTTATAGAAGTCATACCGACTATACTTAATCGTTTTCGAAAATATAAGATTGGGGTTATTTCGGACATTGAAAAAAGCTTTCTTACAGATAGGAGTAAGGGAGCAAGATAGAGATTTTGAGATTTATGTGGTATGATAGAGAAAATAGGGACCACATTAAAATCTATCGTCACCGTCGTGTAGTTTTTGGGTGACATCCAGTCCTTTTTTACTGGGTGCTACATTAAATCACCATTTAGATAATGCTCATGGAAACTTTGATAATGTAGCTAAAATTTTGAGATAATCATTTTATGTTGACAACTGTGTTGTAACTAGTTTTGAGACCGAAGAACAGTTGCAAAAATTTATAGTTGAATCTAAAATATTATTATCTTCAGCACATTTTAATTTAAGAGGCTGGCAGTCAAACGTTTTATTAAATCCTGAAAAATTTTCAGAGTTGGAAAGCTAACCTGATAACTTTGAGACTATGGTTTTAGGATTAATTTGGAACCTCAAAGATGATTGTTTATCATGTAATATTAACTGTCAGAAAAATGAAGGTAAGGCTATAACGAAAAGATCATTGTTATCCATTGCTAATCATATATTTGATCCGATCGGTTTTACGGCTCCTGTGACTTTAAAACCAAAATTAATTTTACAGGAAATTTGGAAATTAAAATTAAAATGGGATGAAAATCTCCCTAAAGATATTTTAAATCAAGTTAAAAAGTGGTTAGAGCAACTCCCTATACTTGCAGGTATTAAAATACCTCGGTGTTTGAATTTGAGCTCTAATGGAATTAAACGGCTAACATTGCATGTGTTTTGTGACGCTAGTAAAAAAACGTATGCCGCTTGCGTATTTTTGAGGGTAGAATATGAAGAAAATGTTTTTGTGAAACTGATACAGGCAAAAGCGAGGGCAGCTCCTTTGAAAGATATTACTATCCCCCGTTTGGAATTATTAGCATGTGTTTTGGGAACCCGACTTGCGGCTTCTGTTAAAAACTACTTAAACTTGCCAGATGTGCGTATTTATTATTTGACAGATTCCATGACAGCGTTAGCATGGATACAACGTACTAGAGATTGGGGCGTGTTTGTTTCTAACAGGGTGAAAGAAATCCGAAACCTTTCCGATGTTAGTAGCTGGGAACACGTGCCTTCGGAAAAGAATTTCGCGGACATTCTTTCTCGGGGATGTAGCGCTCAACAGCTTGTTTACTTAAGATGGTGGGAGGGGCCCTCCTGGTTATCTGAAAGCCCGGTTCAATGCCCCAGATCAAAACAAGTCCCCCATGAAGAGGCGGTAAATTTAGAGTTAAGGAAATCTGTTTTGGTTAATACCGCTAAGAAAATTGAGGAGTTTAACTGGCACTCCGAGTATTTTTCATCCTACTTAAAAGTTGTTCGCATGATTGCTTGGATAGTTCGTTTCTTTAAAAATGCCAAGAGAATTGATGTTTGTAATACTTCGGAGATAACATTTTCTGAATTTGATCATGCGGAAAAAACTGTAATTAAATTAATACAAATGGAAAAATTTGAGGGAGTAACGGATGAGAAATTGCGTCCTTTAAAACCATTTTTAGATGAATTTGGAATTTTGCGTGCTAGAACAAAACTTAGTTTTTGAGAAGATACACACACAATTTTAAGTTTCCTATCATTTTACCTAACGAACACCAAGTTGTTCATTTGATGATCGTGCGTAAACATAAGGAACTTATGCATGCAGGTGTATCAATTGTAATGAATCATTTGCGAGAAAGTTTTTGGATTTTAAAAGCGCGAAAATTAATTAGACAAATAATACAAATATGCACTAGGTGCAAAAGATTTTCTGCTCAAAAAACGGAAGTGGTACCATCTTCTTTACCGAAAGATAGGGTAAGCAACTCTAAAATATTTCAAGTTGTAGGAGTTGATCTTGCAGGCCCACTTCATTTAAAAGATAGACATAAGGGCTGTGTAGTATTATTTACTTGTGCTGTATTCCGTGCAGTGCATTTTGAACTTATTACATCTCTTTCTACCGCAGCATTTTTACAATCTTTAAGGAGATTTATTTCGAGAAGAGGCCGACCGACCATTATTTATTCGGATAATGGAACAAATTTTGTTGGGTCTAATAGCGCACTAAATTCTATTGACTGGGATGTAGTAATTTCTAAAGCTAATATCCAAAGAATAAAGTGGAAATTTAACCCTCCCAGTGCCGCGTGATGGGAAGGATTTTGGGAAAGAATGTGATTCAAATGCTAAAACAAATTTTGAGAAAAATGTTAGGGAGAGCTTCGTTATATTAAGAAGAGTTAAACACTGTATTATGTGAATGTAAACATGTGATCAATTCTAGATCCTTAACTTACATTTCTAAGGATGTTAAGGATTTATCACCATTAACACCAGCCATGTTTTTACAAGAAATCGAATCGTCAGATGTAACTGACATAGATTGTCTAGATCATCAAGAAATCAATAAGAGGATTAGACATGTTCAAACCATTCGGGAACAGCTTAGGAAAAGATTTAGAATTGAGTACCTAGGCCAACTCAGAGAGCAAACGCAGCATCACCGTAAATTAAGACCCTTAACGGTGGGAGAAGTAGTTGTGGTGGAAAATAGTTTGAAGAATCGAACTCTGTGGTCTCTTGCTAGAGTAATTCAACGGATTCCTGGAAAAGATGGACATGTTAGAGTCGTTCGAGTCAAAACTGAGACTGGGGAACTGGTCAGACCTGTGCAAAGACTTTATAATATAGAACTGCAAGAACCAGAGACTAAGTTACCAAAAGATCTGACTGATTCTGTCATTCGCACGAGGAGAGGCAGAAAAGTAATTTCTCCTAAGCGTTTGACATATGCCTAAAATGTATTATGTAAAAGCTTTGTTTACTGTACATTTTGCTTTATTTTAACACCAGCATTCTGTACCAATATTGTTAATCTTACGGTTGTATTTTCTATGTTGTATTTGAGTTTTTTTACAGCAGGAAAACTCAAAGGTGGGAGAATGTTGTGAAAGCACCAAAGAGCGAAGGGGTGGTTGACCCGAAGAGTGGTGAGCGCTGGCTAGTTTCTCTTCTTTTGAGTAGCAGCAGGGGGAGAAAAGCGCTCCGAAAGGGGATTCCTCTAGATGCGTTTGGAGGAAGCAGACGGCTATGAGCGTGCGCGATAATATTTAACCTTTTTTTATGCATCCTTGTAAATACTTAATAAATGTTTTATTTAAATTGAGAAACACTCGTAGCCACATAATTTATTTCGCACTTAGTTTACAGATTTTTTAATAAGTTGTGAGAATTGAACAGAAGGAATCAGGAACAGGATTAAAGTGTATCCCATTTGATGAAATGCGTGTAAAATCTCCCTACGTTTTTCCAATGGAAATTTGTGCTTTTGGTTTATTAAAATGAGCCTCTGGAAAATGGCATCGAAGAACATTGAACGAACTTTGGAAAGCAGTTAGGAAGAGGAATAGAGTAAACTTTACATGACAGTGCTAAGAAAAAGGTTACTTTCATAAAAAATTTGGGCTTGAGCTAGCAGAAAGAATCATGGCTATTAAATAGAAGCGAACTGCCACTAAAAATACAGTATTTATTGATAAAAATTATTTGTCAGAATCGTTTCCATGAAGTACGAACGACCTGCTGTAACTGCATATAAATATATTTGATATAGAGAAAGAAACGTGGTAACTCTTTAAATTAAATCGTAAATCATTGTACAACAGTGTTTCTCAAACTGTGGGGCGCACCCACCTAGGGGCCGTGATAACACTACAAGGGGCGCGTGTATATTGAAAAGTCAAAAACAAAAGATTATTTTAAAAAAAATTATATTTTTACTGAAAGTAAACAAAAACAAAACACATTCTGACATGATAAAAAATAAAATACACATTTACACGGATATAGTACACTTATAAATGTATCAGTACTGCACAATGAGTTTTATAGTTAATTTAATATTACTAAGTTAAGAACAAACTTAATAATTATTAGTGACCTTACGAGCACGTCATAACATTATAAACAAAATTTAATACTCATGTTGATAATTTGTAGGGTTTATATATAATTAAAGTTGTATTGTGTGTGTGTGTGTAGCCTTACGTCAAAGAAAGTTCATATTGAATTCAACACATTGTTATTGTATGGAAGGAAGGGGGCTCGATGAAATTATGATTGCCAATTGGGTAGCAAGGATAGAAAGTTTGAGAAACACTATTGTACAATTTAAAAATATTTTATTATAACAATTAACAGCTAACCACAATTAATACTTTAGGACATTAGTTGATGGAAACAAATACAGCACATAGAAAAATATTTCTGGGAATCAAAATACAAATATATCTAGAACGTTCCATACAAAGCACAAGAAAAATTAACACCAAGTGTACAAGAATTTCAGAATAAAACCACTGAGAACATTCAAATTCCGGATGATAAATTATGACATACATCCTAATAATTCTTATGTCCAGTGAAATTCATGTGAGCGATTAATGAGTGAACATGTAGTGATGACAAGAATGCACATGGAAAAAATAGAGGCGGGAAAGACAAAAACTGTCTTTGAGTACAAGTTTAAAATCACACTAAAGTTAATATAAAAAGTTTTAAAGTTTTATGAAACATATTTCTACACAGGAAAATTCCCTGATGGGATGGATTTTAGCTGTGCTTCGAACTTTCGATAATACGAACCTCTCGCTAATTCGAAGTATATGCTCAACCCCTAGAAAAAAACTCTTGATATTTCGACCTAAAACCATACGTTTTGGTACTCTCAATATTTCGAAGTAAAATTTGTGGTTGGCCAGACTACAACACGCGATAATTCGAAGTTATCTTATAAAACTCTCGATAATTCGAACCTTCAGTATTATGAAGTTAGATTCACTTCCTGTGCCTAATCATCCCACGAGTGGTTTTATTACTGACCTTATTTTCAGTACAAATTGTGCATGTTGATAGAATAACTACTTTGTTTATTATATTTCCGGTATTTGCTAAGCAGAATTTTGATTTATTCCTAAGCCATCTGTTTTTTTCTTTTTCCGTTGATACCCAAGCTTTAGATGGATAAAGGAAAAACTGCTTTCTTTTTTATTCACTGTGCAGTGATGAGTGATGCTTCCTTTTATAAGTATTACGCAATAACTTTAATTTGCGTTGAGTATTTATTACTAATAATGATTTACATTTAAAAAAAGATGTTTTTTTTTTAAATAAAGCACTCAAACTACAACCAAGATAATTCAGCAGAATCGTTTTATGGCAAAGAATTGAAAGCGAGAAATAAAACCTTTATATATAAAAATGTACAAGACAAAGACAGGAGAGACAGGGATTTAACTTTATTCTAGTATTTTTTTTTAAAAAAAGAGTGGTAATGTGCCACTAAGAATTGCTCCACGTGCCATAGTTGTCGACCCCTGCTATTAAGTATACCCCGTAGCTGAGTGTGAACTGTGAATACGCCTTGTGTTCATTTTAAAGATTCCAAATTTTAAATTAAAAATATTATTTTATTAAAGTTGTGGTGATTTACGTTTCCTACCCGTTAATTTCGATAAACCTTGAGCCACTACTTAACATTTCACCTCAGTGTCAACATTTCATGCGAAAGGAACGACATGTCTTCTTTTAAAAAGTACAAGTTCTTAACAATTTCTGAAAAGCAAAAGGTGATAGAATCAGTTGAAGAAGGTCGATGTAGCCAAAGCATTTGAAATACCACTGAGCTCACTCTCCACTATTCTGAAGAATAGAGAAAATATTTAGTGCATCTCTTCGAGTAGAGTGAGAAAACGCGTTAGTAAAGGTAATTTTCCACGTCTTAAACAGTGTTTAGTTTCATGGATGAGACAGTGTCGAGGACAGAGTATTCCGATGGGTGGCTCTTTAATGAAGGAAAAGGCTAAAGCATTCGCCAAAGAATAAGAAATCGAGTTTTTGGCTAGCGAGAGATGGCTTATAACTTTTAAGATAAGGAATGGGATAGTCTTCAAAAAAATGTGCCGGGAAAGCTTAAGTGTCGACATTAACGTTTGTTCTAAGTGGCAGAGAACTCGCTTTCGGATCTAATAAAGGAGTACGAACCACGTTACATTTTCAGCACGAATGAAACCGGACTCTTTTTCAAGTGTTTGCCAGAAAACACATTTACATTCAAAAAAGAAAAATGCCATGGAGGAAAACATAGCAAGGGGAGGTTAACTATTTTACTGGCTGTAAACATGGACGGCTCAGAAAAGATTACTCCTCTCGTCATAGGAAAATCTGCAAAATCTCGGTGTTTCAAGGGCATAAACTCGTTCCCTACCAAATACCGCTCAAAAAAGAAGGCATGGAAGACCAACGAACTCTTTAATGAATGGTTGGCCTCACTGAACTCGGATATGAAAAGAGAGAAACGACATATTCTCTTATTTTTAGACAACTGTACTGTGCTCAATAACGCACCACCTTTATGAAATGTGAAACTTTAATTTTCCCCTCCAAACTCAACCTCAAAACTTCAGCCACTCGACCAGGGCATCATACATAATTTTAAAAATTTTATCGGCGTGAAGTCGTTAAAAGCGTTTTGGATAACCTCGAAAATCAGCAGAATGTAACTACTATTTCTATTTTAAAAGCTTTGATCATGCTTGACAAGGCTTGGAGAGCTGTTACTCCTTTGACAATTTACAGCTGTTTTAAAAAGTCAGGCTTCCCCTCGCCGAATCTGGTTGATGTGGACGACACACTCACTGAATTTAATGCTGAAGCATTCCTTTGGGAAGCTCTTCCAGAACAAGATTTGACGACTACGTGTTGGTTGACACGGATATTGCTGTATGGGGAGCTCTATCTGACGTTGAAATTGGGGCTTTGGACCTCAATAATACAGAAAGTGATGAAGTCGCATCGGAGGAGTTGACTCCGGGAACTCTGTAAGAAGCTAAAGTGTCACTAAACAAACTACGCAACTTTTTCCTTCAAAATCATGTTGATGCAGACATTTTACAGGCTTCATTTGTTCTAGAAAAATCCACTGGCAAAGTTAGATTGAATGTCTTAAAACAAAAAATAGATAACAGATTTTTTCGACAAAAAGGATTAATTATATATTGTATGTATATTCTTTTTAATATTTGTTTTCAAGACATAAGTGTATTCTTTTAATATAGGACTTTTAATTTCTGTTTTATTTTTATACTGTATAAGATATACTTTAAAAATTTATGTACAATTGTTGCTTTATTACACAGTTTTAAATTTAAATGTGTTAGAAAAAAGAACTTCTCTTCGTGTATTTTGAGAGTTTTTTCCTATTCTCTTGATAATTCGAAGTTTTTCATTGGTCCCTCCAACTTCGAATTATCGAGAGTCGACTGTACTTGCATTATTCTAAATTATTTATAACTACCCTGTAATTTTATCTATATTGTTATTATACAGATTTTATCTCAGACATTTATATAATATACAAAACCCAGTGGCTGGGTAAAGTCAACTCAGCCTTTCATCCATGCAGTGGGTCGATAAATGAAACCAAGAGCTTGATTGTGAGCTAAACACTGGGGATTTCACGTCAGACTGACCGCCTGACAAGAACATTTGCTCATGTACCTAAGCACCCAAGGTCACGAAAGCTGAGTTGGGCACAGTAGGCCTTGGCCTTCATGGACTGTTGCGTCACTGAGTTTAGTTTCGTTTCAGTTTATATAAAACATAAAAGTAACAAAATAGCATGAATGCAATTCAATTACAGGAACTCAAAAAAAAATCACTGTGGCAAATTAAACTTAGAGATATCCACCTCCCCTCCTAATCTCTGATTCATCCAATAAATATGAACATTTAAGTAAACTAAAGCATTATTATAATTCAGACTCTGCTCTTATTACATAATTTATATAAACCAGTGATCTTCCAACTGTATTCCAAGGAACGCTCCCTGGAGTTCCACAAGGCATATCAAGGAGTTCCACGAATCACAGTCGTTTATCATATCATATAGTATCATATCCAATGATTCAGCAAATCGTTATGTACCCCAAGCCATGACTAGAGCAGAGTCCTATTTCAAGCGTCGATCAGGAAAGAATACCATACGTTCACGTGATTAACACATAAGCATATTAAACCTAGAGCATGAAATGGACGACACAATACAGAACAAAGAAACTACGACACTAAGCAGCGCAGTCGACTACATGGTTAAGGATAAAGAAATAAGAGAGAAGAGAGCTTTTTTTCTCCAGAGTCTCGCTTTTATACCAAGCGGGAAATGACATTATTTAGGGGGTGAATGGATGAAGTTACAGAAGTCCCCGCCAGGTGGGTAAATAATTAGAATAATTAAATCCTTGTCCTGAAGGACTGCACCATAAATAAATCAAGAACTATTAAAAATTAAATGATTAGGAATTATTATATATATATATATATATATATATATATATATATATATATATATATATAAATATATATGAAATATTTCTATAATATTTCTTGAAGATTAGTAAAACTATTGTAAGACGTGGCGAGTGGTTGATTATTACTGTAGCGAGCCAAAGATAGAACGTGGCCGGTGGTGTGATTTTCTATGTTACGTGGAGCATGGTCGAGTACAGTATTATCGAAGAGGCACTTATGTAAATCGTTATTCCTTTTTATTCACATCCGGAAACACATCAGTAGGGACGGCATTACACATACAAGAAGCAAACATCACGGCACAACAACAGACAAAGACACATACAGAACGCGCTGCAGCCGGCTACATGACTACAGAGAAACGAGCGAAGAGAGCTAGATTTGAGTGACATCGATTTTTATACCTAACATTGAAGATCACGTGACATTTTTGTAATAAGAGCTCTGATTGGATAGAATGGGCGGGATAGGGATTTTGGACTAGCCGATTTCGATTAAGATTACAGTGTTACTTTTAAACTAAAGAATTAAAGTTTGTTTAAATATTAATACAAAGAGTAAACAAAAAGGATACTAGCGGGAATTATTACATTTCCTCCCTCCATAAGACGCGTGTGTGCAACAGAGCCCTTGACACAGACCCGTATCTTACAGAGAGATTAAAATTAAAATTTTGAATAAAATTATTATTATTATTCATGACTGAATTTCAATTCTTCAGGAGGATAATAAGTACTCAATTTTGAAACGTGGACAATTTCAGATTAACATTATTTAAAAAAATAATATCTTCACTTAAACATTAACGTAAAAATATTCAAAAATTGCCAATAATATAATTTTTAAAATGTGTAAAAATTCTTAAACAACCATCCACCACCTTGTTAGTATTGGCTATAAATTCAAAAAAATTTCCCTTCTCTTACACATTATCATGAATATGATTTTGAACATGGAGAATATGGTCTTAGAAAAATATGAAACAAAAATGCATAAGTAAATTTTAAAATATAAGATTGCAAACTACGAAAATATCAAAATAAGGTTATTAAACATCTGAAATAAAATGGACATAGAAAATAAATTTCAAAAATATTTATACGTAGAAAGTCATTTCTTTCCTGGTCTTGTTTGGGAAGTAGTTGCTTTGTCTAAGTTAGCTAGACCTGACAAGGTTGAGACGTGTCCGGACACTTGTAATTATAAATATGCTTGACCAGAGGCCTCATCAAAGGAATATTATTTCTTAATTTGGGATTTGTTGAATTTTAACAAGGCTCTCCGAGCTCTGAGAAGCAGTGTTATTAATCAAGGATGAGTCACAAGTAAATGGGGTGTCTAAATTGAGATTGATTAAAAGGTCATTGTTGTTTCCAATAGTTTGCATTGGGAGTACCTTGCTAACATAAAAATTCACATTAAAATTTATAAAATACAAAAATAAATTCTTAAAAATAGATCCAAACTTGTATATAAGAAAGATCACTGAGGGTGAAAACAGGCTAGAAAAAACAATTTAAGAGATTGACCCATGCTTTGCACAATCATTAAGACAAGTTTTCCTTCTTATCGTGTAATACTGCACCATAACTACAAAAACAGATTTTCCCAAGACTAGAAATTGTAAGTCAACCAAAAAAATATATATATATATATATATATATATATATATATATATATATATATATATATATATATATATATATATATATATATATATATATATATATATATATATATATATATATAACTATTTATGGTTTATTTTTATTCATATTATGCTTTATCTTAGAAACGGTACAAGTTAGGAGGCAATAGTATTTTGACAGTCAAAGGTGTAGTCCATTGAGGTACTCACTATGCAAAATCCTTACAAAACCTCTCTTATTTAGTATTTCCTCTACATGTTAAAAATTTTGCTTTTTTACTTTTATTTGTTTATATTTTCTCAGCCTAAGTGCTCTCAAAACCATTATCATTTTATACACATTAAAAGTTGTTCATTTTAATATCAAATAAATTGTATCACTGTAACAGAGTAAATCTTATAATAAAAATTCTTAAGACCACACATAAAATGTATCAAATAGTATCAGCATAAAATTCTCAAAATAAAAATATCAAAACATTGGTAAGAATTCAATAATCACTTGAAAAAAACTATAATAGCACCCTTTCTCACATTCAAAATCAAAATTCAAAAATATAATCCCGAGATCTCTGGAAACGTTTTTAAAATGATATCTTTATAATAAGAACATTCACAATAATAGGTGGAGTTTTAAGTTTGATTGCCCAATCAATGAATTTAAATATAATCGAGAAATATATAAAAATAATTTTTTAGACATGTTTTGAAAAACAGAATAAACTATAAAAACAGTACAATAGTGGTAGGGACCAAAAATAATAATAAGTAAACGATGGGGAAAGACCCATATAATATTAATAAGAGCCACTAGAGTGGAGCCAGACACATATAAGAAAAATTGCTGGGGTATAAACAGGCTTTATATATATATATATATATGTATATATATACATATAAATTATAATGGTACCACGTCATACACAACCATTTCATATGGAAAACTCAAAACATAAAGTTCTTCAAAATCTTTAAGCCATAAATTTATATCAATATCAGAATTTGGATCAAAATAGATTATTGGATAGTTTTTTAAAACTTGGATTTATTCATAAATTATCTCATCAGGCATATTAATAATAACATATTTCGAAGACATTTTAAATTAAATGATTCAAAAACCACAAAGTGAAAATATACACTCACTTCAGAGCTAACAGAAATAATTATAACGGAATAAAGACGAAAGACTTATTAGTGATGAACAATCTTTTGCGTTGCACTTTTCTGAAATTAACAAAACACATTTGTGAAGATTGATTTGTATTTTTTTCTTTACAACTTTTCTTCCTTCACATGTCAGCACCATTTCTTTCAAAATACTTTAAACTGAAACACTTTTTTTCTGATGCATACTATTGCAGATTAGGAAGATTTAAGCTTTTCGACGAAGCAAGAAAACGGGAATTTTAGCGTTCTGTACATATCCACAGACGTTTTTTTTTCGTTCCTTCATTTTCGTTGTGGTAATTTTGGCAAAATTTTCTTTCCCGCGCACCACAGTAGGTTATTTGATCCTACCGACTATTATAATGTTCCCATTATATTTCTGGAAGATTGGTAATAATAATTTTAAGTCGTGGCGAGTGGATGTTATTACTGTAGGTAATCAAAGATAGGGCGTGGCCGGTGGTGTGATTTTCTATGTTACGCGAAGCATGGTCGAATACGGTATTACCGAAGAGGCACTTATGTAAATCGTTATTCCTTTTTATTCACATCTGGAAACACATAAAGATCCAGTAGGGACGGCATTACACATACAAGAAGCAAACAACAACAGACAAAGACACACACAGAACGCGCAGCAGCCGGCTACATGACTACAGAGAAACGAGCGAAGAGAGCGAGATTTCCAGAGACATCGGTTTTTATACCTGACATTGAAGACCACGTGAAATTTTTGTAATAATAGCTCTGATTGGATAGAATGGGTGAGATAGGGATTTCGGACTAGCCGATTCCGATTAAGATTACAGTGTTAATTTTAAACTAAAGAATTAATGTTTGTTTAAATATTAATACAAAGAGTTAACAAAAAGGATACTAGCGGGAATTATTACATTTCCCCCCTCCGTAAGACGCGTGTGTGCACCAGGGCCCTTGACACAGACCCGTATCTTACAGAGAGATTAAAATTAAAATTTTGAATAAAATTATTATTATTATTCATGAGAGACTGAATTTCAATTCCCTTTATGTGTTAGTTGGGGTAAACTTCCTACCAGGACAACTGAACCCACTTCCCGCATAAGTACTTTGACTTCTACTCCGGTGGACTTACTGAAAACACGTGAACGAACGACTCACTCGCTGTTGAACGACGCTGAAATTGGACTTGCCTGTGTCATGGCTTGGAGTGCGGACTGTTTTGTTGAACATTGGAATAAAGTATATGATAAACGGTTTTATTTTACATTTCTCCTGTCAATCTTTAAGAATTACTCCAATACGGATCATATGTGTTATGCGAAAAAAAGAAATTCCCTAGTGGGCTCATTTTTGAAAGTGTGGGAAATTGACACCTTACAACACATCATTAGCTACTGTTACCACAAATTTCACGTTTTTTCAATAAATTTTTTACTAACATTATCTTACATGGCCACATTTATTATCTCTGTCACAAGTAGGACAAAAATATTTGCTGGTTTAATTACAATTAACGTAGTTCGTGTGAGGCGGGATTTGAGAAAAAATGTCACCTAACTTTGACTTTTCATAAAAAGTAAACGGTTACACACAACCCCAGGAAAGTTCCTCAAAAGTTGGATCATTTAGAATGAGCCAACTTTCCAAAATGGTACATCAAAAAATTTTTCTCTTCTAAGCATAATAATAATAGAGACTTTTTTTTATTTGCAACTTATCTTCATTTTAAAAATACTTCAGCTGATACCTTTTATCATGTCACTAGGTACTATGACTGGAAATTTCAGAATTCCACAGTGATTTTTAGCAGCCGTACTATTAATTAGAGTTAAAAAATGAAGCAAAAACTTTTGCTAGTTTAGTTAAAATTAACGTAGTTTAAGCTCTTTCGTGAAAATGGTGTCACGTAACTTTGACGCTGCACAAAAAAGAAAATTTTACATATTAATCTAAGCAGTTTATTTCAAAAGAGTAGTGACATTTAGTGACTCCAAAATAGTACAACATTTGCTACATTTCTATCCATAATTATTCTTGCCATTTTGTTTTCTTTAACAAAATGACTTCAATTTAATCTTAAATTCCATTGTTTTCTCTATAACCTGCAGTAAACAAAAAATTTCGTTTTTGGTAGACCTTCCAGCATGAAAACCACATTGGTAAATATCTATTTGTGAAAAACTTAAGTCAACAGTCTTAGAAATAAAATTCTTGAAAATATTTTATAGGCAACACAGAGCAGACTTATGCCACAATAATTGTTGCAATCCATAGGATCCCCTTTCATGTGGATTGAACTTAGAATGATAATATTACCAAATGCCAAATAACAAATTAAAATTCAGATTAATATTAAATTAGAAAATCTCCCTTCACTTATAAAAACAAACATGAAAATGATCTCCAGCATGGAAACCAAGAGTATATTAAAATATAAAAACAAATATGTATTATACGTGTACAAATATGTAACTCTTACCTTTTTTCCCAAGATCTACTCTAGGAAATCTAGCAAGCTCAAGTTAAGATTTTCAAGCAAGATTCAAGTATAATTTTCTGTTTTAGGTATGCATCACGCGTGGGTATTAGATGCCCTTCTTCAAACTGAAATTTGGCGCCCCTTTATGGGATTCTGTTGCACTCTTAAAAAATGCTGCAAATTATATGTAAAGTGCTCTTTTATACGGAGTTCAAAATTTGACTTTCGAACTGAAAAGCTTTAAAATTATAATATTAAAACACGCATTTATCTTATTGTTTTTTTATTATTTCATAAATTTTAAAAACAAAACGATAAAATATTTTTTAAAATAAAATATAAAAGTTAGAAAATATATTCTGTAGTGTCTGACTAATATTTGGTGGCAGATTTTTTAAGAGTTGGTGACGTTTCCGCATCTGTGAGGGAGGGGTTGCTGTGTTGTGAGAGAAGGTTACTGACCCTCGAACGAGGCCGTCAGGAAAGAGAGAATCCCTTATGTTTTGGAAGTGTGGAGCGCTTGACCGGAATTTGGTGAGATAATTTGATTGACAACCGACGAATGGCGCGTGGTTTGCTGTATCAAGAATGTAGTTTCTTGGGAGTGTTTTAACTTGACGGACTGTGTTGGCTGATTGTAGTGATAGTCGATATAATTGTGTTTGATTTAAGAAGCTTTAGAAAGTGATTGAGAATACTTCTCTCACACACATATTCAAATATTGATTCTCCTAGATTTAGCAGCTATCCATGGGCATAATTGGCAAGTCTGAAAAGCGAAAGAAATCCGAAAAGTTATTGCAATATTTGGATATGTATAGGTAAGATAGATTTCATAAATATAACTTAAAACTTCAATAGATGACGTATCATCTCTGGTAAAACATCGCAAAGATTTTATTTCTTCGAACAAATTTAATCCATCGATGTCCTTTTCATTAACATTTTCAGTATAACGTTAATTTTTGTTCAAATTATTTACAATGTTTTAAAATTTCATTGTCACTCCAGGTTTTTAAATTATGTATACAGTACATTGAAAGTAAACTTGAACCCTGGTACCTTGAAGTAATTGTAATGTTCTTTCAATTGACTGAATCTTTCAGTAATTGAAAAAATAGTAGTGTCTAATATTATATTGTGAAATTCAACCTTAAATTTTTGTCTTAGAATTTTGATTGGTTCTCCTGTTTGTTCATCTTGAAATAGTTTATTTTTTAACTCGACTTTGTTGAAAATCAGTATCCACCCTTAAATGATCAGAAACAATGCTTGCATTGGTAATTGCATGTTTAAGCACTTCTGATGTACGAATATTTAGTTCTGATATCAGATTTTGTAAATTGTCAGTCACGATTTGTAAATCACAATCAGAATTTTGCATTATTTCATCTACTACATTTAATAAATTTAAAATATCGTACCGGATGTTAATGGAGCCAACGAATTTAAACGAGGAAATCTTTTGAGTCAAATTTTTTGTTTGAGTTCTTGATTTCATGTCTCTTGTTTGATTTTCTTGAATATATATAATTATTAACGCTCTCAAAATTCCCTTCAAATCGTTTTTCAACGGTCTTAAAGCTTGAATTCTACTTTCCAATCTGGTGTCGGAGAGGGACTTTAAAGTTAGAATTTCAACGTACTTTTGCAAAATTGACCAACGTTTAATGGATGAAGAAAATTAATTGTAAAGCTCCTGCACTACTCCGAAGAAATTAACTGTTTCGAAGAAAATTTTGGTTGCATCATTTACAATTAAATTTAGAGAACGGTCAGAGCAGGGAATATCGAATGCGAAAGATTTTCAATATTTTTTTGTTGCAATCCTTTTTGTGCTTTTCTCTCATATTAGCACCATTATCGTAAGATTGTCCTCGTAAACCTGATAAATTTAACGATTTTAAATGTCCATTTATGAATTCAAACAGTCCCTGTCCAGTAGTGTCGTCGACAGATTGAAATTCTAAAAAAATGTTCTTCAATTTGGGATTTATTGGTTTCCTTGTTTTTATAAACAAATCGATTACAACAGTCAACTGTTCGATATGACTGACATCAGGTGTAGTATCCAGAATTAGTGAGTACTATTTTGACGATTTAACCATATGTAATAAATGCTTTTTAATTCCTTCTGAAATAATGCTTATAATTTCATTCTGAATTTGATCCCCTAAGTCAGAGGTCGGTAACGCGGTGCCCGTGGGCGACGCTGCGCCCTTCAATAAACTTTAGTGCGCCCTTAAACTATTGTTAATTTAGACAAGAAATTCAAAACGTAAATTTTAAAATTCCTAGAATCTACTGTACGTCAACGGTGACGCGATGAACTGAAATGAACTGAGCAATCATGTCAGTAGTAGTCAGTACACAAGAGCGCATAGATCAAGAGAGTTTGTCACAGGTTTATGCCGTCCCTATTATGAACTCATCGAAAAGAAAACGTACTTATTATTTCAATGCCGAGTGGAAAGAAGAGTTTTTTTTCATCGAATACAACGGTAAATGCGTATGTTTACTATGTAATAAGAGCGTTGCGTTGCTTAAAAAAAGTAACATAGAAAGACATTTTAAGAGTTAACATGGCAAATTTAATTCTGAGTATCCATCCGAACTACGTAAAAGGAAAATGCTATCCTTAAAATCGTCAATTACAAAGCAACAAAGTACTTTTACAAAACCCAAACAACAATCGAAAGCAGCAACCGTAGCATCGATTAAAGTTGCACATTTACTGGCAAAGAAGAAAAAACCTTTTATTGACGCGGAAATAATGAAAGAAGCCATGCTAGTAGCGGCTGATTCTCTTTTTGACGACTTTAAAAACAAGACGGAAATATTGGGAGCTATTGACATGTTACAATTATCAGCTAGAACCGCAACAAGAAGAATCGAATTGATAGCAAGCAATTTGGAAGCAAAATTAGCAAATGATGTGGAGACCTGTGAATTTTTTTCAATACAACTGGATGAATCAACTGATGCAGTCGGTACAGCACAATTGGCAATATCCGTTAAAATGGTGTTTGATGACTTCTCTACAAAAGAAGAATTTTTGAAAATTATTCTGTTAACAGCACGTACCCAAGGAAAGGACATATTTTCATTGCTCAAAAATTTTGCAATTGAAAATAAGTTATCATTACAAAAATTATCATCATTTACTAGGGATGATGCACGAGCAATGACTGGAAAGGAAAACGGTTTTATTGGTTTATGTAGAAAAGATCCTTTATTTCCTAAATTTATTGCGTATCATTGTCTTATTCACCAAGAAATGTTATTTGTAAAAAAATTAATTTTAACCATATTATGTCAATTGTTACCAAAATTATTAATTCGATTAAAACTAAAGCGACACAACACAGGTTGTTCAAATTATTTTTAGAGAACGAAAACACTGAATTTAAAGACTTACTTCTTCATACTGAAGTGAGGTGGCTCACTCGCGGTAAAGTTCTCGAACGCTTCATTAACCTGATTAGCGTAGTTAATTCTTTCAAATGTAAGTTGAAATTGTTAAAAGCGCATTTGTTGAAAAATTCCTTGTCTCACTTTCAAAATGTCAAACGAATAATTGAAAATTTAAATCTGAGTGTTGATGAATTTGACACTACATCGTACATAAAAACCATTGATACATTAATAATCGAATTTTCGTCGAAATTTCAAGATTTTCTACCGTTAGAATCAGTAATTCCATTTTTCGTCAATCCATTCAATGTTAATGAACCTGATTTGCCTTCCAAAATTTCAAATTAATTCGATGTTACTAACATGCAGGACTTAGAAATGGAAATAATTAATTTGCAAAATGATAGTTTTAAAATCACATTATGTTGATAAATCAATTTGGAAATTAGTTACTGAGGAAAGTTTTCCTATTTTGAGAAAAAATGCTCTCTAAAAATATTTTCATACTGTGGAACTACCTATAATTGTGAAGCCCTTCTTTCAAATATGACATATTTAAAATCTAAATATCAATCACAGCTTACGGATGCACATTTAGATAACTGTTTAAGAGCGGGTAATTCGTCGTATATGATCGATTATGAAAAAATTGCAGTTGATATGGCAACCCAAATATCCCATTAAAATAATTTTATATCAAAAATATGTCATTGCTCTTGCCACCATCTTTAATATACTTACAAACATTCTTCTGTATTTATGTAAGATTAATAATAACCTTGTTCTGTATGTAATTAAATTTATAAATTATAAAATTAATAAATGAACATGTTTTATAAATATGAATATTATTTTTATATATTTGTTTGGTTAAAAAATAGTTGGCGCCCGTCATGAATTTTTAATTTAGTATTTCACTCTTTACATTAAAAACGTTGCCGACCTCTGCCCTAAGTAATGAACAATATTCTTCTTTTGAGATGCTTGAATTTTGTGGAAATGTTCAGTAATTATTGGATCAAATTTTGCTATGGTTTCAACCAACTTCAAATAACTTCCATTATCCCTATCATAGAACTCTTGCGAAGAGCCTTTAAATGCAAGGTATTGGAAGGCTAAATATTGAATTAAATAAATAAGCCGTTCAATAACACACAGTTAGAGAAAGTGCTTGAGTTAACTAATGCTAAATGTAAATTGTCCCCTGCGCAAGATAAAAGTGAACATTTCGAATCTGTCCCATCTGATATTGAAAACTTAATTCAAAGTATCAAAACTCTAACAATACCTGTCCCTTCTAATACAGAAGCTTATAATTTATTTTTTCAATCGTTAGAAAAAGCTTTTAAAACAAAAAATGTGGAGGATAAATTTAAAGCAGAAATTTTATTGAATACGTTGGGAGAAAAGGTGGGAAATTTAATGATTTATGTTAACCCTCTAAGCGGATAGCACGAAAAATTCCGTCAGTGTAAAGATGCTTCGAAAATGCACTGCACGGATTTTTCTGCCTTCAAGTAACGTTTTCAAAAGCGGATTAGCCGCACTTTTCTGAAATCCTTTCCCCCTTTTAAAGCTTTAACATCTTGAAAGATAATTAGGGACGGTGGAAGCAACACAGCAGGACACTGATAGGAAGTCTGTTGCATTTTTAAAGCGAACTTCCAAAATAAGAGTTAACGCTTTCGGAATAACTTTTCAGGAGGAAGGTATCCACTTAGAGGGTTAAACAAGAGGAACTGGGGGATTATGAAAAAATCAAGCAGTTAGTGCTAAAATAATTTCAACCAACACCTCGAGTATTGCTTAATCAGTTTCGAAGGTTTCAAAAACTACCGAATGAGAATTATGTTCAGTTTGCTTCTAGAATTGAAGCAATGTTTGATTATTATTGTAAATTAAGAAACGTTAATGAGTTTAATGAGTTATACCAGTTAATTGTTGCCGATCAGATAATTAATTCTCTTGATTAAGAACTGACCAGTTATATTAATTTAAAAATGTGCGAAAATTGGTACAAACTAGATAAGCTGGGTCGAGAATTGGATTTGTTTATGTCATCTAAAGTTTCAAGTAGAAATGAAATAAATACTGGTTTCCGACAAAATAAATTCTTTAAGAGTGACGTCGACAGAAAAGGATTAAAAGGTGTAACTAGTGTTTTTTGTCCGATGTCAATGAAACAAAATGTTCATATTGCTGGGAAAATCATGCTATTCCTTTTTGTGGAAAATTTAAACAACTTTCCGTAAATGATAGAATAGAGATGGTTAAAAAACAGCGACTATGCTTTCTGTGTTTAAGAGTAGGTTGTACGGCGTCGAAGTGCAAAGCGAAACCTTGTAAATTATGCGCTAAGAGGCACCATGCCTCGTTACATTTCCCCAAACAAAATACGAATTTTCAAACAAGGCGTAGTAAGTCGAATGCTTTCCATCCATCAACCGAGTCAAGGTTAAATGCGGAAGCGAGAGAATTTAACCCTGCTTTTCCCTCTGGAGAGGTTTCGGAAAAAGATAGTATCACACGAAAATTTAGAAAAGAAAAGAAAGATTCATATCACACGAGAAAAGGAAAGTAAGAGGTCTGCTTGACGTCGGGTCTATGATAAATCTAATTACGAAAAAAATCGTAGAAAAATTAGGATTAAGAAAAGAAAAAGTAAATATTCTGGTCACGTGTTTCAATGACTCCTCTGTATGTGTTAAAAATTGCGTAACTATGGAAATCTCAAATTCCGATGGTAGTTATAAAAAGAGAATAAAAATGTTAGTTGCAGAAAAAATTACTGATTTAACTCCAGTTAAAAATCTAAATATGAAAGGATTAATATCTGAAAATATAAATTTAGCAGATGATTCCTTTTATGTGCCAGGTCCCATTGATTTTTTATTGGGTGCAGAAATTTTTTATGAATTATTGCGAAGTGGGCAAATTTGTTCTGAAAATTCCTATCTTATTTTCCAAAATACTGTGTTTGGGTTCGTGGCTTCAGGGAGCAATAGTTTTGCAGACACTAAAGCACGGGTTCATTGTGGATTAATTAAAGGAGATTTAAATCAGACTTTAAAAATGTTTTGGGAGTTGGAAAACTTTGAGGTAGAGCGAACTAAAAATGAAGAAGCAATTTTTTGTGAGGATCATTTCCTAAAAACGCATTCTAGAGATGAAGAGGTTCGTTATGTGGTTGAAATGCCCCTTAAAAACGAACCAAATTGTTTAGGTGAGTCGAGGGACATCGCTCTAAAACGATTGAATGCGCTGGGGACTCGATTAATCAGAGATCCTCAATACCTTAAGTTGTACAGAGACTTTATACATGAATATGACTAACTTGTTTGGTCACATGAAAGAGGTCGCAGAGAATGGCAACTCGGAGATTGTCTATTATAAGCCACACCATGGCATCCTTAGACCAGAAAAGAGCACAACGAAGCTGAGGAAAGTTTTTAATGCTACCAGTTCTACAAGTAATGGGTTATCGTTGAATTACATACAATACAATGGAGGACTTGTTCAAAATGACCTGTTTACAATTATGATTAAATTTAGAGAGCATCCTTATGCCTTTACGGCAGATGTGAAGATGATGTAACGAATGATACTCATCCATGAGAGCAAACAGCCGTTGCTTAGAATTTTGTGGAAAGAAAGTCCAGAGGATCCGGTGAAAACCTTTAAGATGAAAACAGTCTCATATGGCACGGTGAGTGCACCCTTTTTAGCAACGAAAACTTTATTGCAATTATGAAGAGATGAAGAGAAGAACTTTCCTTTGGCTGCCCCTGTTCTTAGAGAGAACTTTTATATGGACGACGTTCTTTGCGGCGCTGCGTCTTTAATGGAAGCCAAGGCCTTGAAGAACCAACTTTCCAGCATCTTAAAAAAGGGAGGAATGGAATTGCAAAAGGGGGGTAGTAGTCATCCGGAACTGGCTTCAAACATCATCGGAGATTATGAGTTCGAGAATCCAATTGAAACCAAGACGTTAGGAGTGTCTTGGAAATCACAAGAGGATTGTTTTATTTTTTAAATCGCAGTGGATTTAAAAGATTCCTACACCAAGAGATGTGTCCTTTCGACAATAGCTAGACTGTTTGATCCATTAGGACTATTAGGTCCAGTAGTCGCAAGAGCCAAGATCTTCATGCAGAGTCTTTGGAGTCTTAAAATCGACTGGATAGACGAGTTGCCTTCTTAGAGAGCCAAAGAGTGGCATCATTTCCTAGAGAACTTCAACAGTGTAAGCAGTATCTGCATTGGTAGATGTATTATGCATCCTCAAGAGACAAGGGTAGAACTTCACGGTTTTGCTGATGCTTTAGAGAAATGTTACGGAGCAGTGATATATTGCTGTTCTCAATCGCCATATGGCGCAACAACAATGAAGCTTGAAACAAGTAAAAGCAGAGTAGCACCTGTGAAGAGTGTCACAATGCCACGACTCGAGCTGTGTGCCGCCGTTCTTCTTGCAAAGCTGATGAAAAGAGTTGAGACTATCTTACAAATGAAAACAACCCCCGTGTACTTGTGGAGTGACTGGACTATTGTCTTGGCGTGGATCCAGAAGGAGCCTAACTTGCTTAAAACCTTCGTGACAAATAGAGTTGCCACAATCCAACACATGACTAACGCAAAGCAGTGGCATCATGTTTCTTCAGAACAGAACCCAGCTGACCTCGTATCAAGAGGTCTCGACCCTTCCAGTCTTCACAACAACTCTTTGTGGTGGAATGGACCTATGTTTTTAGCGACGAAAGATTTTCTGGAAAGGAATATCCTTTCATCAGTGACTGATAATGATGAATTTAACTGTGAATTTAAAAGTAACGCAAAGCACACTGTGTGTTAATTTAAATCTAACAAATTCCACATTTATGACTGACCTGTTAAATATAAGTAATAAGTACACTAAAATAATTCGGATGTTAAGTTTTATTTTTAGGTTCATAGAGCAAATTGTCGAGGAGAAAAAAGGAGAGTACCTTTAGATGTTCAAGAAATGAACCGAGCGGAAACCACCTTAATCAGGATTGTGCAAATACAGTTCAAAAGGGATATAAAGAGTTTGAAAGAAAATAATAGAGTGTCTGCAGAAAGTCTTATAAAAAGTTTAAATCCCTTTTTTTAGATAAAGATGGTGTTTTGAGAGTTTGTGGTAGACTTTGTAATAGTGATTTGAACTTTGAATGCAAATTTCCTATAATATTACTTTGTAGCCATAAATTAATGAATTTAATTGTAGAATATTTTTAATTAAAATACTTCCATCTAGGTCCACAGGCCTTACTATATCAAGAAAGACAGAGATTTTGGCCTCTTAGAGGATGTAATGTATGTAGGAAAATAGTACATAATTTTCTTGTATGTTTTAAAGTGAAACCTATAACTTGTGAACAAATAATGAGCAATTTGTCTAAAGAAAGAGTTAGGGAAAATTTTCCTTTTGACTGCAGTGGTATTGACTTTATTGGACCGTTTTGGATCAAGAGAAACAAACAGCGTAAAAGTAGTTTGTATAAGACATATGTTTAAGCTTTTGTGTGTTTTGTCATTAAAGCTGTATATTTTGAATTAGTGTCGGATTTAACAACTCAGGCATTTATTGCCTCATTAAAGAGATTTATTGCTAGAAGAGAAAGACCCTCTCTAATATTTTCTGATAATGGTAAAACATTTATAGGAGCTAATGCCGAATCCAAGAGATTGTACAAGTTAGTGATAAATCCTGATCCTGAATTGGCTGGTTTCTTAGTAGATGAAAATATAAATTGGAAATTTCTCCCTCCGAGAGCACCAAATTTTGGCGGCTTATAGGAAGCTGGCGTAAAGTCGTTCAAATTCCATTTTAAACGTGAGGCAGGCAATTATAGGTTTACTTATGAAGAGTTTCTAACCATTATGACTCAAATTGAGGGAATTTTGAATTCCCGTCCTCTCACCCCTTTGTCAACGGATATAGATGATTTGTCGGTTTTGACCCCGGCACACTTTTTAATTGGAAGACCAATTGCTTCCATTAAGGGGAACCAAATATAATACATATAGAAACAAATAGATTAAACATATATCAGAGATTAACAAAAACTGTGCAGTCTGTATGGAAAAGGTGGAGTAATAATTACTTAAGTAATCTTCAACAAAGATCTAAATGGAAATTTGAAAAGGATAACCTGAGTGGGTGATTTAGTCCTTATTAAAGAGGATAACTTAGCAGTCAATAAATGGCTAATGGGCAGAGTGATCGAAGTATTTCCTGGAAAGGATAATAGAATTAGGGTTGTAACGATAAAGACTCAACATGGTGTAGTCAAAAGACCTATTTCTAAAATTTGTATATTGCCCAAAGAGAATGAATTTCTTTCTTTTTGTATTACAAGATTTTACTTATTTTTAAGTTATTGTAATTAAAATTTAGTATATTGTGTGTATTTTAGTGAATTCTTTCTGATTTATAATTATTTTAATAGTGTTACATTTTAATAGAACAATATTGTAAAAAGCCATGAAACTTATTGAAACTTATTGTAACATTGCAATGCCGGGCGGAATGTTTGCGCAAGCGCAACAGCGCTGCCTGAACTGCGTGTGCCCAGAAATTCTGATATGAATGTAAGGAGTTGCGAGAAATAAATATACACCAGTCCACTAAAAACTGTGTTGTGATTGAGTCCTGAGTATTCGACGGAGTGAGCCATTACAAAGCTAATATTCGAGCCTGTGATGGATAAAGCACATCAACTATACTCTGAAGACATTTTTTTACAAACTCTCCTGCGACAAAGGTTTTCTACTCTTGGTTATTTTTTCTGTTATCATGTAGCTAACATGGACACTATTTTCGGATTCTTTATTCGCTCTGGTGAAAAATGACTGCTGATAATTTAAATTTGATTTAAACTTTCTTACTTTATCACTTCGAAAATGACCTTCTAATCTAGAATATTTTCCACTGTGCTTAGAACCAAAATGTCCCTTACTGTTGTATTCTTTCATCACAGTACATTCTCGTTGCAAATAAGGCAAACAACCTTACTCTTATATTAGCCAGCAAATAAATAAATATAGTAAGACAAGACCTTTTTCGCACTTTTCCTTCCTTTTTTCCCGTTTTTAATGCTTATCTCATTGTGTTCTCATTCAAAGACCATAAACACTTGTGATTTTTAGAATTCGGAATAAGTGTGAGGAATCTAGCTTAAAATCACCTGTATTAAATTGCTCTTATAAACTAAACAAGACATTTACAACCACTTGTCCCTTTGGCCCCGTTTACATGCAAACCCACAAATAGCAGGCAAAATGTGGCTGGGGATAGAGAGCCTGAAGTAGGGTAAGTCTGTCAAGGTTAGTATTCACGTTGGAGTGGCATGGAAATTTGGAGAGTGGATAATCTAGCTCAGGTATTGTCCTTATTACTCTCTCAATCTAGATTTAAAATTATCAAGTTGGTCTCAAGTAGCTCCTGTGTAATTTCAGAATATTACAAAATTGAATAAAAATCGAAACAGAATCACTTTTTTTAATTGATATAAGTTGAGGGAAAATCATTTTTCGAACAAATGAGCTAATGAAAACTAAGCATTCCTATTCGTTTGACCTAAACCAATCACTGACTACGAACTTCTAAGGCACTTAAGATGTGAAGAACGTTGAAGATGTAAAAAGAATCCAGTGCCTCTTACATCTGAGTCCCAGTCAGATGATGCCCACTCCCTTCATCCACAATACTTAGAAATTCAACATGCTTAAGTTCCTTCTCAATTTTTTATTTGAAATCCAAAGGAAAAACATTTTTTTTATTGTTCACTAACCTTTTTCGCGTATATTTACTTTTCTGTCAAGTAATGTGTCTTTTTTTCGTAATGGCGAGTTTAAGGGAAAGTTGAAGTATATTTTCTTCATATCTCAACAAAAATATGGCTTCATAGCCCTTGAAGTGCTTCAAAATCATTCATTTTTATTCTAAACGTTAATAATCAATCAACCAAAAGGAACTTTCGAGCGACGTTTACTCAGTCATGGATATTCGTTGCAATTTTTCGAGATTCATTTTTCTTTTCAATTTGCACAATCCAACATTTTTGTTCATACATTAAAGTATTCGTTGGACTACCCATTTGGGTTAAACATCTACTATTTATGTCTCAGGTAAATAAAACTTTTTTTTTTATTTCTTAAAAATTTGTATCCCAGTGCTCATAAAGAGCAAAGAAAAAGGTTACCCTTCCCTCTCTCGGATGTCTTTTCCACAAAACCAAACAATAAATGAAAATTCCTTTTGAAGTCTAAATATATCACCTCCCTCCTTCCGAAAACAGCGTTATGGGAGCGAAAATGGTAGCTTCTGTGTACGAGAAGTTGCTATCGATCCTTTCCAGGGAGGGGGAGGTAGTTTCTAATTAATGCAGATCCGTCGCCATGCTGAATAGAAATACCCTTCAGTTTGGCGGGGAATTTGGCGAGGAAGATTTCGATTGGAACTCCGCTGAGGGCACAGAAGCAACCCTGTTTGGATCGCGTCCTCAAAGAAACACACCGTTTTCTATACATCCCAGGTATTTCGAGGTAAAATTTTTTTTCTATTCGTATTGATTTTTTTTTTGTGGTGGTGGGAGATGTTTTTGTTCCTACAAAGTTTGTATGATGGCCAAGGAAACACTACGAAAAATAGTTTTCTGTTTGTATAAGTAACCATGAGTCTCCATTTGAGTGTGGGAAGCTAAAATGGAGAATATCGAGTGATTTCTAAGCTCTTTGAAAACTGATCGACGTTGCAAAACTATAAGTGGAGTCTAAAGGGTAAAAAAAATTTTCCATCAATTTTCAAAAATAAAGACTTGCTAGTTTTATGTATGCAAAGAAAATTTAATGCAATAATGAATTATGCATTTAGAATAATAAAATGTACAAAATGATCCATTCGAGATCTTCAGACAAATTTCTCCTTTATTACTCATTTTAATTCTCGAAAATTAAATATCTATTTCGAATTTGTTTTTTCAATCAAATTTTAAAAGAAAAATATGCTGTGATTTCTTATTAATTAATGAAAAATAAATTATAAGAGTATATTGATTAAAACGAAACATTATGTTTGAGGACTGAAAAAGTGGTTTGTAGTAACTTTTTGCGGCTACCAGCTGGATGTTTGTATTTCTAATCATGTTGTTTTTTAATATATTTTTGTCAGTAGTCTCTCTCTCTCTCTCTCTCTCTTTCCGTGAATAATAAAAAAGACAATATGCAAATCCAATTTAAAGTTGTTTTTGCTTTATGTTTGGTACCACAATTCTTTTAAGAGCATATAATTTCTAGATTTTTTGCTGTATTGCATCATTGTCAGAATCGCAGTAGAATTAAAATTTTAAATATTGCTCATGATTAAGCATCTGAGCTCAATCGCTTTCCGAATGATTCAATACGTAAGAAATGCTTGCAATCTTTGCAATTATTGCCAAGTACCATTTGAAAATTTAAAACAAGGAGTAATATCAAACGAATATTGTGTTCAGTAAAAAAAATTTCGTTTTTATTTAAGACTAAAATATCTAGAGAAATGTAACTTTTGCGAGAAAAAAAAGTCGATATATATAGTCAAATTATTATAAATTCAAAGTATGCTTAACCAAGAAAATAATGCACACTTCTTCACCATACTTATTTTAAATATTGTTCAATTTTTAATGATGTTTTTCACTAATCATATTTTACAGGAAATCAAATGAATGTAACCGTTAAATGGTTGAATGATGACTTGAATGTTAAGTATATTGAATTACTATAGGTGGTTTTAAACGTTTTTATGAGCAGACCCATTTTCAAAGAATATATATATATATATATATATATATATATATATATATATATAAATTTCAAAGTAAATTTCATCAAGTAAACGGTTTTTTTAGTTTAATAATGTATTTTGAAACAAACAGAATTAAAATTACATCCGTCAATAATTAATGCAATTAAATTTTCTTACACACTTGTCAGACTACTCAGCTTACATGCTTACCAATCTGGTAAGCATGTTTTTATTAAATCAAAATACATGAAGTGTTTATTATCTTTTTCAAAACACTTTTGATAGAGATTCTTTGATCATCTAATCTTACGAATATTGAAATGATACACTTTGATACAATTAAGAAGCAAATTTTCATAAGGAAATTTGCAATGAAATCATTTGTTTGGAGGGGAGAATAAAGATATGTTAAAAATCATTCTGTGCTATAGAGAAACTGAGAGTAAAATAAATCACTTCTTTCCAAAAATGGCAATCCAAATGGTAGAAACTACTAATATCGAAGAAAAAATCCATTGTATCATTTTCTCTATAGAAAGTAGAACGTTTTCAGAGAAGGTAATTTCAAATTAAAAATCAGGCATCGAAATAAGTTTTTTACTGCACTAAAAGACTAGGCAAAGCTTTCCTCACGAAAGAAACCATTTAGAACTCCATTGGATGGCGTCAATATCATAAGCTGTTCGCTTATTTGCCATATTACACACAGCGCGTATCTATGAAGGAGTCAAATGATTATTTCTTTTGTACTCTATAGAATTTTGAAAACAGATTAAAAAGAACCATTGCTTTATAAATACTTTAGCTGAACGTTACTGAATGCGAAATATTTGTTGGCTTCTCATCCGTTTTTTAGTATTTACTGCGTTTCATATTTTTGTATTTAAGTTCTGTTTTAAGATTATTTTAAACTTATCAGCATATACACATTTGTTTTTTGTAGGGCATGAACAAAATATTTATTTCGGTATAAAAGCTACACTTTCCTTATTCAATTCGAAATAAAAGCTTCTAGAACATTTCAAATCCAATACATGATAATTCGAAGAAATTCTTTTCGTTTTATTATACATTTATTTTCTGGGAGCGATAAATTTGCATATTTTTTGCGTGAGACTTCGAGATGAGTATACTTTTTAAGTGTTGTACTTATATCATGCATTCATTCTCCATGTGATGCACAGTAATGAACTCATGTGTTGAAATGTTTAAAATCAGTATTCATTTTTAAATGTAGAATGTTATGTTTACTACCGATGAAAAGTTTTCAAAAAGTTAAGTAAAACGTTAAAATCAGAGCAATAACTATTTTATTTTTAGTCCATCGCTTGTTATGGTAATCAAAGTGTGACTAGATCAGTTTTTTTTTTCACCAGCCATGCTTGGTCAGTGAAAGGATCGATGTCGATACAGTTGGAAGTCACGATGCTCCAAAGTAAAGCAGAATTATCGATTCTTTGATACTAGCTCCAAATCTCTTTCTATAGTGTATATGTTTATGAAATGACCTGTTCACCAATTCGTTATTTATTTTCATTATTACTCTCTTTTTATCTAAGATTTAATAAAGAAAATATTATAAAGTTTTAAACAATTTTAAAAAAAAGTGGGTATTATTTAACTATTGAAATGTCTGATTTAAATTCGTGCAATTTGAAATAAAATCTAGGTACAAGTGGAAAAATTATACGTCACGTTTTTATTAAAATCCCATTAATCTAATCAAAAATTTTCAATATAAATGCTGTTTTTTTAAAAAGTTTTATAGAATAGAACTAGTATTCAGTGAGTTTTTTTAAGACAATCATTGCAAATAATATTTTTTAATTTCGAACCCGAAAATACCATGGAAAAACCCTGTTTTACCAGAATAACCTAAGTGTAGGAGTCGTTTAAGGTCGAAAAGAAATAAATAAGATTCATTTGCCAAGTTTCAGAAAAAAATAATATATATATAACGGAGAGCTATTACTTTTTCTTCTACTTATTTCTTTTTAATATCTGGCAAATTATCCGTCAGCTGATGGCTTTTTTGAGGCCGCAGCAATTTCAGAATTACTCAGCTCAGTCTAAGTTTTCTTTTCTGCGGAATATGAGAAGGCCATATTTTTAGGAATGGAGATCGGTTTGACAGATAGAACATTTAAAGAAATAAGTTTTTTAAAAAACATTTTCGCTTTCGGAAATGTATTACGTTGTTGGCAAAATCGAGACATAATTACCACGTGTTAATTAAATATCGTAAAAGGTTTTAATTTTATTATTTTTAAATGCAATCGTATGCTTTTCAGGGACACAAACGATGCGATTTTAAAATCTATTTCGATTTATAAATTTACTAAAACCGAAAAAAAAATAATTCAGTAAAATTTTTTCATTTACCTCATATAACATATTAATCCAATGCTATAAAGTATGAGCTATGAAAATATGAAATGCACATTTATAAATTATTTTTTATGAGAAAAAATGAAAAATTTATATTAAATATATAGTTAAACTTCTTTATTTTTGGTTCTTCTTTTTATTTTTGAATAGCTATTTAAATTACATTTAGAATTGGCTTTTTAATATTTTGAATACTTTTCAAGAATTTGCAATTACAATCTACAATTTAGAAATTCGTATGTTTAAGAAATTTGATAAGAAAATATATTTCACAGCCAAAAATAAAATTTCTTTTTTAAATTTCTTTTTTTATTTCTTCCAATGTTCTTTTGATAGAATAAGTCTAATTTTTGTAAGTATTGAAATAATAAACAGTTATAAAAATTTGATTTTGCCCTAACTAATACTAACATTTTGTTCATCTTTGAGTTCCAGTGTCACTACAGACCCGTTATGTAGAAGTTCAATTTGTTGGTGGTGCGTGCAAGTTGGGCGAGGGGGGGTCAGCTATGGGGTCGTTACTTGACCGAGGGTTCAAACTTATAAGGCCCGTCGCTAACAAACCTCGTGTCACTTCAACAGTGTGAAGTTCAAACAATTAGGATCTATGAGACTTGGTACCTTAATATTAACGAATCTGTCATCTACTTATTTAATTTGTCCTTAAATTTCATTGGTACATTAATTTTAATTGGTTTGGAAATAGTCAAATTTATTTTACTTAATTAAAAATTCCTTTTTAAAACATTAAATGAACGGATATTTTCATTCATATTAATAATCTAGCGAGCACAAAAGAGATTTTTAGGAAGTAGGAAATGCGTCATTTGTGAGTGCTAATGAAAATTTTTTTCACTTCACAGAGTGTTATTTACAGTTGTCAGTTGACTGAATGAACTGTTTATTAGCGTCACATGACGAAGCAACATGAATGCTGTTGGTGATGGTCACTTTGAACTTGGGTCAATTGACGACATTTGAGCTGTCATCCACATTTACAGTATTTAATTTTGCAATTCTCATCGCAAATGGAAGGATTGTTAGTAATAGACAACTCAAGAATGATGTTGATCATTTATTTATGACAGTTAACTGTTAATGAATGTTATTGGTGACAATTATATACCTTGGACCTTGGTCAGTTGACGACAATTCAACTAACATCCACATTTACAGTATTTACTTTTGCAATTCTCATCACAAATGAAATGATTGTAAATTATAGACAGCTAAAGTGTGCTTTTGACCATTTAATTATGATGGTTAACTTTTAAAACAAGAATTTTCGGTTTTTTTTGGGTACCAACAGTAAATATTCATTTAGCAAGGGCACAACAAATCAAGAATATAAACTATTTTAAACGTATTAAAGAAAGGTCCTTTACGTAAACTTCTTTTGCTGCTCCAAACATTGCATCCCCATCGAATACTATTTCCAAAGTATACCATTTTATTTGGCTATTCTCACAGCTATTTCCTTGAAAAGATATTAAAAGGTGTCTTTCTCAATTGCCTCAAATTTTCATCTTTCTGGAGCTAATAAAAATTCTGCTAAAAGTGCTCACGGGAAAAAGTTGCTACGTCAATGAAAGGGCAATTTAAATAATTTTAGCCATGACGGCCATGCTGGGGCAATTAACAATAAAATTCCGAATTGCTTACACTTATTTGATAAGTTTATAGATTTGAAAAATTATTGTATATCAACAGAAGAAGTAAATATTTTTGTGTAAAATTTAAATTTTGTTTAACATTTTTTGAGTGTAATGTGAATTGTAGTATGCTAAACTTGTTAAATATTTGATTTTCTATGCTTTAAAATCTCTAAATTCAAAATTCAGGCAGTTATCTTTGATTTCTCAGGAAATATTAGAAGCTAAATCTCAGATACCGTAACTGTGAATCCACTCCTTTTAAGATATTTTTTACTTATTCCACTATCAATCAAGCTGTATTAAAATATTACGAGATTACTGAAATAATATCATTTTTTAAAATATCATTCATTGTATTTAAATAAATATATTAATAAAATTAACAAAATAAATTCTTCTAATTCTGCTGCAAAAATTTTTTTAATTGTCTTACAGATTAAGCCAAGAAATGTCTCTTTAATATATTTTTGCAAATATCTCTACAGCGCTGGATAATTAAAATAGAAGACTGCAACTTTCACAATAAGATTTTATTTACAAAATACATATTAATGCAGCATTAAAATGAATTTTAGTAATAACGATTACTGAAAAAATAAGTGGATAAAATGAATAAAGGATTCTCATTTAAAAAAAAAGGATTTCTCCAAAACATATTTTTATATAGAAAGACAACGTGAACAATTATAGCCTCACACTTTTAGAAGAACCGTGAAATCACCTAGCAAATAAAGGAATTTTGATATGTTGCTATTTGCTGAATCGTGTTTCTATGGTCCACACAGTATTAAGAGTCTTGGTTTCCTCTCTTCGCTGCTATGTGCTATATATTGTGTTCTCTCTAAATCAGGATAGCGACTCCAGACGTGTTCTCATCTGGAGAGAGCAATAGAGTCGATAGGGGATCTCTAACATAGTCGAATAGAACCCCAATGGTTGAGTTGGTAGGATGACTTAAACAGGCAAAGGGGTCTATCTACCTGACCTTAATCCCATCGAACACTTATAGGACGTTCTTGGACGCTCCATTGTCGCTCAAAGATCAGATCCAACGACCATCGATGGGGTCAAGAGTGCCTTGGTGCAAGAGTGGGTGTGGTTGCCACAATGATTTATGAGAGCCCTGGTAAATGGTATGAAACAGCGATGCGAGAGTTATATAGCTGTTAGAGGCTATTGTACACTCTATTAGACATGTTTTACTCTGAATAACAGGATGCTGGTCAGCTACTATGCTGGACAAGTGACCAGTTTTCTTATTAAAGGTGCATTTTGTGGCTATTTTTGTTTTGGCATACGTTGATCTTATATTGGAAGATATTTCGGCAATACTTGAATTTATTTGCTTTGTTAGTTTTTTTATAGCAAAAAAAAAACATTTGTCTCTAATTGTTTTTACCTGACCTACAGCATATGGATAATTGAAAAAAAAACCGTTTTATTTATTACTAAACGACACAAATAATGAGACCTTTGATGCCGGAAATTCTTTATAAAAATATAATATAGATTAGTCTTCTAACTGCTACCAGGAGTGACTCTAAGGCTGGAAAAACCGGACCTATGACCGGTGTGGGAAGATTGAGAGGTGGCATTTACATCCAATTTGTGAAAAATACTTTTTTTGTTACGAAAAAATTTGCATGAAAATATTTTGTGAAATATTCTTTATACTTTGAAAACCTGAAATATGATTATTTTATTTTATATTGAATTGAAATGCTGACTGGTGCTAAAGAGTAAAATTTGTAACGAGGATATCTTTTTTTAAAAAAAAAAAAATAAAATAATAACTGCGTGGCGATTTGTTGTAGCAAATAATCGACGATGCGATACGGGTAAGTATACTCATATTGTCACTGTTTTCACTGCTCTATTGTATAATTGGGAAAATGGTGATTATCTTGCTTTGTTCATGGGATTGCTACGTTGGGAATGACAAATGTGCACAAAACAGAATATTTCGTTTAGACCTGTGTTCGGCAAATTGCGTTCCTTCAAAATATTACTCTTATGTATATCTAAAAATTATGTCTGTTAAAATGTTATCGTTCTCCTTTCTCCTTTATAAATAACACTTGAAAAAAAATTACTTGTATTTAGATACACATTTAAATATTTGACGGTTTACTGACAGAATTTAGCTGCATGACCCGGCGTTGCACAGATTTTTCCGAAAAAAAATTCATTCCTTTTTTTTTCTTTTCTTTTGAGAAATTTTCCCTTACCCTCTTGACGTCAGCATTTCCTGGAGATTTCTATATTTCTGTCATGAAAATTTCCCTTTTCTAATTCTAATTTCCTTATTAAAGGAGGAACACAAATTTATTTTAGATGTACAAAAGCTAAAATAACGGCATGATTAATTTTTTTTTCTAAAATAGAATGTGTCAAAGAGAAAAGTATCATGGAGGACATTAGCAATGGTCGGAAAATAATGTGAAAGAAAATATATATAAGAAATGGTAGACGAGAATGTATTGACATTTAGAATCATTTATATCAAAAAATCTTAAGTTATTTCGGCGTTAACAAATAATTGTTACTAAAAATAAGGGACTAAAAGGAGAAAGGGGGGGGGGACAGAATTTTGTGAAATTCGTAGGGGAGAACCTCTCTCAATCTCCAGAAATGACGAACATTAAACTTTAGAAACCATTTGCCTGTGCATTAAATATTATATTTAAAGCACAGTTTCCAGAGTAAGGGGCGAGGACACTGTTCCATTTTCACTTTACACTATGTAATAAAATTTTTACATAGTATGTATTTCGTCAATATTTGAGTGGACTGTAAACTAGTTAGATAAAAAAATCAGTCTTTCGCAATGCTATGTCTACTTTATTCGTGCACCCGCTTTGTTGGGGTACACAGCTCGACTATATTCTTTTTACAAACTTTTTACAGATGGCACTACATTGCGCTGATGACGAAACATTCCACCCGGCGTTGAAACATACATTTAAAAAATATGCTTAAAATATACAATTTGCTACATAAAGTTTACAAATGTGTAAATAAATTAATTACAAATAACACAATATTTTAAAATAAGAAAAAATGAAATATTCAAAAATAGAAGGAAAAAATACAATATTGTAAGAATATAATATACACTAACTGCATGGCCCGTAGTTGCACGAGCTTTCCCTTTCCCTCATGACACCAGCATTTATATGTATGTATTTGTACGCGCACAATGTGAGTGATTTGTAAAATTATGTCAAAATTTCCCTTTTTTGAAATTGGTTCCATTCTATTTATTTTTGATTTAAGACATGTTTCTTTAGTAATGAAATAATAGAAATAATCATTTTATATAAAAAACATATCTATATTTATTAAAATCAAATTTCTATAAGTAATAGAAAAATTTACAGATAGCCATTGAAACGTTTGCTTTTTCTGAACGTTTGAATAAACATATAAATATATGTAAGCTATAAAAAAACAGTATGGGGGAAAGCCTAGATATATATATATATGTTATGTTGTTACTGTGTGTGGGATGAATTCGTAAAATGGGATTTGCCAGAATAATTTGTTCATTTTTAAAACAAGAATAAATAAAATGTGTAATAACAATTAATGAATGAAGTGAAATAGTTAAACGTGCTTCCTTGCCTAGTTGACTTTCATTATTTTTAAGAGTTCTTACTGCTCTGGCGTTCTCAATTTCTTTTCTTGTGTTCTAATATCTCTTCTCTCGTTGCCTCTTCCGCCCGAATCATTGCCCTCTGCTTCCCTTCGAAGCCACATTTGAGGGGGATGCTAGTGGAGCTTGCAGTAGAGCGTAGCGCCGCCTACTTCACACACACACACACACACACACATATATATATATATATACATGTACTGAAAAAAAACATTAAAAAACAATCTGATAAAAACATTTTGATATTTTATTTTAATTTTAACGTTTTTCATTCCACTGTGTTTAGTAAATTATTAAATTATTTTAACACGTATCAGACGAAAAAAGTATGTTATACAAAAATAACACAATCATAATTTTAACAATAATTTTATGTATTATTATTATAATTTATATAATATCTTATTTATAACATATTGTATTTCATTTGATAAAACTTTTTGTAACTAATTTTTATATAAAATATCATTTAATGCTTATTATAACAAAATTTACAAAAAAGTATTATTTATTAAAAATTATACTTATGAAGTATAATATATATATATATATATATATATATATATATATATATATATAAGTACAATGATTATTTTATTTTTTAAAATACAAAGTAATTTTCTAAAATATGATTCAATAATCAATAAACCTTTTTAAATAAATTTATTTAAATGCAAAGTTTCGTTGTTTTGAAAAAACAGAATTTTTTCGGTTTTTTATTCCACTGTTATGCAAAAATTCTCTCCGTTGTTTATTGAAAGGACTATTAATTTCTTTATTGCGTTTTTTTTTAATGTTAGATTAAAGATATATTTGAATAAAAGGGTAAAAAGCATGGAAATTTATTTACATTCCCTTTATAAAATCATTGAAAAAAAATAATACTATGCATAACAAATATATTTTAGAGTTTTCTTTTATTTACACTGTTTTTCATTTCACTGATATTCAATAAATAATTCTTTAAGAACGAAGAAAAATATCAGTTGTGTGTTATAAAAAAATAAAAGCCTGCACTTTAAATCAATTATCCGTAATGAATGAAATGATTCTATAAATAACTCAGGTGAGGAGCGAGCATAATAGGGGAAAATTCCCACATTTTATACGTCCCTGAAAACATACCCCTCCTTCCACCCGATTTAGTTCTAAACTGTAAAGTCGCTAACGGGAAGATTGGAGTTCCCCCGATTCCCCCCGCGCATGCGCCAATCACTAAAAATCCTGCGAAAGTTTTTTTTAAAGTTTTCAATTTTTGAGTAGTTAATTTTTAAGTTGAAGTTTCCAAATTTGACACATCGATAACAAACAACGGTAATTTTAAAATAAAAAATGTAAGGAAAATATTGTTTTAACGGAATCTCGTAAAAACGGTATTAAGCGAAAAACACATTCTTTTTTTAAAACCCGTAAATTTTAAGAAATTTTTTCAATCATTCTGCAGATTATGGATAATATTGTTCGACACACGGAAAAAAAGTTTCGTGAGGTTATTTTTATAAATAAAAAAGTTATTGAGTATTTAAATAAAATTTTGGGTATATTTTGAAAAATCGTAAACACACACAAAAAGTTTTTGGTATTTAAATTTTTAAATGACTGATTCTAAAAGAAAAAGCATAATTTTTAGTGTAAAATACCGTTTCATTAACGTGAAAAAATGCAAGCGGAACGATTTAGAAATCATTTTAATAAAAACGTATCAATATTGAGTCATTTTTTAAAAAATCGTAAGAAATAGAAAATATCATTATTTTGTAAATAAAATTATACCGTATCGTGGCGAAGTAAATGATCTTTCCGATTTTGTAATTATTTTTTATCTGAGTCTCATGAAAAAAATTAGAACGAGTTTTAAAAACGTCCGATGGAGTAAAAATACAGGAAGTAGATTTTGAATTTGGCCCCTGGAGGGAAAAAAGGACACTAATTATGCATTTTAAGGTTTTTAATTAATATCTTTTTAACTAATTAGAATATCGGAATATAAAAGCCAAAAAGGGATTCCCCGGATCATTCCGGATCTTTTGGTACTTTCTTTAAAAGTTAATCCACATTGCAGCTTTTAGAAATTAAGTCGGCAGGATTGTTCTTGGAACTCACATGTTTCCAGTGACAGTCTTTTGAAAGTGTTTGGATCTCCGCCACCCTGTTGCTGACAAATGTTTTGATTTTATGAGGTTCAGTCTTTATCCACGCTAAAGTAATCGCTGAGTCTGTACACAACCAAATTTTATGAATAGGTCATTGTAGAATTGGCACAACCTTTTTGACTAATGTCGATAGTAGTAAAGCTGCAAACAGTTCCAACCTCGGAATGGTGAGAGTTTTCAAAGGAGACACTCTGGACTTGCTGCACAATAATCTAGTTTGAGACTGTCCACATTCGTTGAAACATTTTATGTAGACGACAGCAGCATAGGCGCGTTCTGATGCATCGGAAAAGCCATTTATCTTAATCCGTACTGTTGCAGGAAGTAGAATGCACCTTGGAATATTGAAGTTATTTACTTTCGATAATTTTTCGTAAAAGTTCTTCCATTCTTCGATTGCATCTGGGGGTAGAGCTGTTCACTCCAATCTAATTTTATTTTCCAAAGTCTTTGAATAAATATCTTAGCCTTCGAAACTACGGGTCCAAACAGGCCCAAAGGGTCATAGAGCCGTGCAATTTCTGAAAGCACGTCTCTTTTTGAGAAGTTGACTTTGTCAATAATCTTTACTTTGTATGTGAGACAATCCACCTTTAGATCCCATAGCATAGTTAATGTTTTCACTGGAGCATCCCGAAATTCCTTATCAAACACATAAGAAGTTCAGATAAATCTTTCAACCGTTCTGGGCTATTTGACACTCATTTGTGTTGCTCAAAACCACCTCTCAGTAATAGTTGAGATAATCTGGTTTGGAGTTTTTTAGCACCCTCTAATATGTAGACTCCCCAGAAAGAATATCATCCATGGAACTATCATTACAAATCACATCTGCTGCGTTAGGAAACTTCACTCTTTCTGCATCTGACGAGGCCCTTAAGGTCATGGTAGCTAAAAATGGTGCAGAAACTGCCCCATAGGTTACTGTAGTTACTTTATAAGTCTTGACTGGAGCCTCTGCAATAGTCTTCCAAACAACTCGTTGAAGCTCCCTTCAATTAGGATCAACAAGTATCTCCCTGTACATTTTTTTAATATCTGCACTAAACGCGTACTCGTGTTTTCTAAATCTACTGACTATGGAAAACAGATCTTGTTGAACAATTCCTCCGTTTTGTAAGATAGAATTTAGAGAAAAACCGCTTGTTGTTTTTGCACTTGCATCGAAGACAACTCTCAATGTAGTGGATGCCTTCTCTGGTTTGTATACGGAATGAGGAGGAATGTAATAGTTAATATTACCGAATGTTTTATTTTTTATCTTCTCCATATGGCCTAAAAGTTCCTATTTACCCATAAATTCTTTATACAGCGTTCCCACTGTATTGTTTTTATTTAACTATCCCCAAATACCATTTAGTCGCTTGACCGCATTCTCTTTAGAATATCCTAATAATGTTTCTGCATTTTCCCTTATGGGTAACTGAACTATAAATCTTTCCGTTTTATTACTTTTATAAGATCTAACAAAATGTTCACCACAATAAATTTCCTCTTCATTTTTAGTAGTTTCTGTAGAGTCATCTGGAAGTGATTCCATTTCAAAGAATTTCTTTACCGTTGTCTCTCAATTTGGTTCATTTATTAAACAACAATTGACTTGTTTTGGGGACGGAGGAAGGGTACCTGTGACTCAATAGCCAAATTTTGTATTCTGTAAAATTACGTTTCCATCCTGCAAATAACGTTGTTCTGGGTTTAAAATTTCAAAAAATAGTTCCCTTCCTATCAATATATCTATTTGACCTGGCATATGGAAATTAGAATCTGCCAGCTCAATTGAAGCAGGGGAATATTTAAATCCAATATATTTAATTTCGGTACAGGAATCGCATCGGTAATTTTAGGTAAAAGTGAAAACTATACATTGCGTGCAAAAGTATAATCCCGATTTGAAACTTCAATATTAGCTGAATACTTCGCGGATTGCTTAATTCCGTTAATGCCTGTTATTGATTGATTTGCAGACCTAAATTTCAATCCTAATGTTCTTGTTATGTCTTTTCTCAGAACGCATATCGTAGACGCATTATCTAATAATCCTCTCAACTGAATTCTATATCCATCAGCACTTTCAGCGAAAATCATGAATGTATTGAATAAACCACATAGGGGGCAGTCCTCTCTTCTGAAACTCTAAGACATGAATGGGCCACTAGGTGACCCAAACCATCCTCCTGTCTTTCAAATTTTGTAACCGTGCATTCTTCTTGATGTCGAACATTCTAACAACTAAGTCGGGACGATCATGAGGCTTTTGTTTATGAAAAAGGTTACTTTTTTATCTCTTTCCATTTGGGGTTGCAAGTAAAAGTCAAAAACAAGTCGAGCTTACCCAAATCTCTTACAGTCGACATTGAATTCTGAAAGCTCTGTTGCATTGCTCTTGGACTTCCAATGAAACTTGATGGCTGGAATATATTCTTCCTATTTTTAATAATAGAGCTTCAAGTAACTTTTTGTGAGCCAAGATGTTTCCAGTCTAAGTATTGCGATTGACAATCATAGCCATATTACATATGCTAAAAAGAATAATGTTATTAAAGGAAATATTGAAACTCTTTAAATGTGCTCTCTAAGAGACCTTGCACTGAAAACAGCTATCCTTTGATTCGTAGTTAGAATTTGGTTGAAAAGTTAAACACATTTTTAAGAATTAAATTTTTTGTTACAAAATTTAGATGGTTTGAAATTGTTTTGAATTTTAACTTGAAAAATAAAGCAGAATTATTCTTTAAAATATTCCATAAGAGGGACATTTATTTATTTATTTTTGTTAGAATTCACAATGAGCGGTCCTGGATGAGAATAATTTGTTTCGATTTTTAGAATTATTAGTTTTAATTGAAATTTGGTGTAGAAAGACAAACTTTATTATTACTTTCTAAAATATGAACTTAAAAGAAATTTTTCGATAATAATTTGTACGCAATATATTTTGTATTGGTTGAAAGAATTTTTCTTTCTAAGATATTAACTCAAATTGTGTGTGTTTCCGATTACTCCTTTTTATCAGATCAAGCTTTATTTTTCTAACAATAATATTTAGGAAAATAATTTTTTTATTACTGACAATAAATGACATCATTTTTTACAGAACGCTTATTTTAATATATTTTGTCAAATACCGAAAGCAAAGAATGAAAATCATCTTGTACGAATAAGAATGCCTTTCCACCCTTAGAAGGGCCTTGTAGCTGCACAAAACATCTCGGGGTACCCAAGGTTGCTCTTTGTTGATCTACTGAATTTTACAAGTTTTATTAGCAAATTAATATTTCAGAAGAGAATTAATTAACCCATTAGATTCTTAATTTAATTCCTTTTGAATTATTATTTCAGTTTTTCCCATATCCAACGAAAATCACATATACTATTAATCTTTGAAACACTTGTGCCTCGAATTTTTAGATGGTATGGACTGTACTTGACTTTTGGTCACTAATTTTCAAACTTTGTTAAAAAGCAATATTTTGAAATTTTTAATAAAAAAAGGGCAGAGATATTCATTCTATTAATTCCAGTACTTATTATTAAAGATTACGTTTCACTTTTTGATTGTGAAATTAAGAAATATTAAATCAAATTTTACTTAAAAGTCACTCATGTGAAACCCCGATTTATAACTAAATTATATTCATACAGAGACGGTTTGCTTTAAGAATCGATAATATGATTCACAACAGTTTTGTAAAAATAAACTAGATGAGTGTATTTTCTTGCAATTTTATTTTAAGGTTAATATGAAGAGCCTTGATTGTTATATACCGGTAGATTCAAAATTAGTGTGACCAATTTTAAAAGCATATACTTATGAATGGTAAATTTTTATCGCTTTGCTGCCAGTTATAGTTTAAAAATGAAAACTTTAAATTACCAATCTAACTATTTTTATCAGAAGTAATAAATTATGGCTCCGAAAATTGACCCTCAGACTCGAAACGAAATTTTAGAGCTTTTGAAGATTATTTGCTCAAGTTCTGTTATGAATAAAGCCTTTAAAAATCAGAAAATACCTTTTGGTAATAGATTACTATATAAACTTCGAAAAGAAATAAAATTTGGCTAGCAATCAAAAGCTTCAGTAAAAAATGTGGACGAAAGAAAATCCTTAGGAAAAAGAAAAAAAGAAGCTGGAAAAACTTATTGCTGTAGAAACTCCTCTGCCTCAAAGAACTTCAACAAGGAAACTACATGTATGGCTGTCAAAAATTTGTTGTCAGATAATAAAAATTTGCTATAAAAAAGGGAATATACCAGTCTGACTTCAAATGTCTGTTAAGACCGTAGAAAAACGAAGAAAACTTTCTTGCTCTCTGTATATAATGTTACGCAAAAGTAAATTCAAAGCATGGATAGCTTCGGATGAAGTACTGTTTCATCAGTCATTCACAACTGGCAACAATCCAAGAGGAAGTTGAAAAAATATCACCAAAATGGTCAAAAAGCCCCTTTGGCTTGGCAGAAACGTTTAAGTAAAGTGTACTTTGCCAAAAGAAACTACATTGGTAATTTCATGTAAATAACTTAATTCGATAAAAAATTACGAGACTTTGAAATTGGTCACATTATTTTTGAATCAACCGGTATTAGCAATCGGTGGAATGTAGAAAAAAATGTCAGTGCGAACTGCAATAAACAAGCAGTTGATTTTCAAGCTAGAATATAATTAATTCTTGATTTCTGTATTCTTGTTTAATTGAATAATATGACCACAACTTTTACCTAAAGGTTAAAAATACAACCCACTAAAAGAAGGGAGAAATGTTAAAAAATATGGGAATGTTTATAAGTAACCAATTAAAACCTTATGAAAGAATTATATCCACCATTCTTCTTTAAAGGAATCGATACTTAGAATGACAGTTGAAAAAAGAAAGAAACGAGCCTTACAGTAGTTGTATATGATGTGTAAAATCTGAAATGTTATCTTAGTAAAAATACGCAATAATAACTTATATCCTGAAAAAAAATGAATTGGGTATGATTGGAAATAAATTTTCTATCGAATAATTATATCTTTAATGAAGGTTTTATTTAATTAACACAAGGATTAATGCAATTTTTTTATCAAAAAAAAATTATTCTTGATCAAGTTGGGGAAGAGCGGAGACATTAGACATATGATAACTAAAATATGACACATATACTTGTGATTTCAAAGTAGTTAAAAAACGTTGAAAAACAGCGTCAATAACATTGCCACTGTTAGTTGTCGGGACATTTTGATTTGTGTTCATTTCGAGCTTGAATTCATCATCCAAAAAAGCTACGAGCGGCTCAGATTTTAGCAAACTGAAATTAAAGTTAAAATCAACCCTCAAAATCATGAGAAACGAGTAATAATTTTCTTTAAAAATAGTTAATAGTTTTAAATAGTCTCCTTCGGTATATGGTAAAAGTACAAAATGCAGGAAATCTTTAATTTTTTTGTACCGTTTGATTTCAAGAAATGTATGCGACCACCATAATCAGTGTTTGTCCGTTTTCAAATAAGCATTCTACCGCAAATATGTCTCCCAATATCGTTACTAACAATACCCAGTCCACTTGTTTGACGATTAGTAATGTTCATATGAGGAGTTACAACATGTGAGTTTTTCTGTTTGCAGTAGATCGCAACACCAACTGCTCTGAGGCCCGGTCGTTTAAACTGTACGCAGCAATCGAAGTTAGGTATCGAAACACGTTCGTCATTATCTCACCATGTCTCTGACAGCATGAATAACGAACATTTTTATGAAATAACGTCGTTGAAATCTGTTTGGTGAACCCTTTGACAATTGAACCTAAGGATCGCAAGTTTATCCTGGGTGAAGTCTAAGACTTGCTGGTATGTGCGAAGTGGATTTAGAGCATCATTGGGTGGATTACCAGAGTATCTAGTTCTTCCGAGCTATAACCTCTTATCTTTAGGATTTTGAGTGACTGTAACGAATTCACTCTTGCCCTTTGTTAATAATTGATTTGATTTGATTTAATATTAACGTCGCACTGTTCAGCTACACGAGGGCTTTTGGCGACGGACCACGTAATTTTGAACCATGGTCAAGTGACGTGGACGACACCTGAGCTGGCACCCCCCCTCTCCTAACTACCACACCACACCAACGGGAGGACGTTTCAGCTCTCGACAGATTTAACGTGCATCGCTGCCCTACACGGCGGGTCTTTGGTGGTACTGGGATCGAACTCGTGACCAGGCAAGCCACGATCCGATACCTATACCACTCGGCTACCGCGGCCACCCCTTTGTTAATAAAAAAAAAAAAAAATACTTAAAAAGTAAAATATACTATGAGAGTAAAAAATTAAAATTTATAACAACTAAAATGCTTTAAGTGCTAGAAAAATATCTTCGAAAACGGTGCAAGCACTGAGAATGATCAGTTCGATCAGTGGGTGGGCGAGGGGAGGCCTGACCAATGGGAAAGCAGCTTAGAACTCAGTCGTTGTAGAAATGAGAGAAACATTGAATGATTTGAAATCAGAAAAACAGTTCTTTTAAAAGCTAATAAAAAATTAAAAATACATTTTGAAAAAATTAGGAAATAACGTGTAAATTTAAATTTGATCTGAATAAATAATTTTTCAGGGAAAATTAAAGTGATTTAAAGAAAATTTGAAAGTAGCGAGTTCCTGGGAAACGAACCTGTGGCGATTCATTTCAAGTCTGCGACTAGAACCATCAGGCTACGAAGTCTCGGGGAAGGAGTTAAAGTAAGCTTTTAAGTTGGGTGAGAAGAGTGAAATGAATTTAAGAATTTTAATTGAAGAGAGGATCCGAAAGAATATTATTGGGTGTACTAAAATTAGGATCAGGGATATATTTTTTAATACCCAAGATAGAAGGATTATTAAAGTTATCAATTTTTTGAAAGAAATTAGTTGCTAATTTTTTAATAAATTGTTTGATGGACATCATTTGGCTCGCGGATCTGAGGTTCTTAATCCTCATGAACCATCGAACTTTTAATAATTGTCTTAGAATGATGCTTTGAGAAACTTCAATTTGATTAATTTGAATTTTAGCTGAATGTACCCAGATTGGTGCGGCATACTGGTTAAAACTGGTCTTAGGATTAGAGTGCAGGTAAGCAATTTATTTTATCTGCTCTATAATATAGAGATTCTTGCAATTAAGGGGTAGATTTTACAGACCGATTGTGAATTTAGAGTCAAGCGCTCGAGTGCTTGATGGCTACTAGAACTGTTCTCCGATGCGCTGTATATCACCACGCGCTGTCATTGGTCAAATCAAATAGCGCACGCTTACGTCACTTCCTGTTACACACATCCGTCCCTTTTCCCGCAATAAATCCAACAAATTTCCAGCAAGCGAGAGGAAAGATGTTACACATCAAAAATTGTGAATATCCTCAATCATTCGAACTAAGACATTTTTTTACCTTTTCTACGGATTTTAGTTACCGTTATAGTAGCTTCAATAACAGTTTTGAAATATAATAATTACAGTTACATTGCTATTCTTTATTACGTATCAATAATAATTGACGTACAAAGAATTATTGAGTGAAAGCAATTGCAAAACAAAACAATAAATATGAACGTGGTCTTAGCATCTCAATCGTATAAAAATAAATATTTAAAATAAAAATGACGTTTCAAAGTGTTTCAAGAAAGAATTAGGTTTTTATTTTAAATTTGTAATATCCCATTTTGCTTCTTCTTTTTTTCCCGGCAGATTACCGTTATCAAAAACAAGCCAATGATGGAGAGCGGAAGAGATAAGACATCTTTGAAAGGATCTCAGACTAATATCGCTGAATCGACTCAACCACTTCTGGAGACGGTTAGTGGAGTTGGTGATGTACAGAAGGAAATGCATGAAAAAGAGGGAATTGAAATTGAGTCCAGCCTCCCTAAAGGATCCAGTATCAAGGATATTACCGATCATGAAGACGGAGAAAGACGAAGACCTTTGACTTGCATCGACACTTTTACCAGAAGCATGAATTTGTTGGATAGAGATTGTAACCACATCAATGATCACATTAATGTAAGGATAGGATTTGTGATTTCAGTGAAAATGTTGCTTTTTTTTAAATTTTAGGACATGAAATTTTTTTCTCGAGATGTTTATGCGAGAAGGTTTTGTTTTCCTTTCTTGTATTATTGTTCATGTCTAATACTTCTCATTAACCTCAGCATTCAAATTAAAATCATCATACTATATATACCGTTCTATATATACCAGTAACTGACATATCGGTCGAGATATGTCACCTACTCTTTCGCAACTTTGTATGGTACATATAAACACTTTTTTCTGAGAGAAGATCCTCCCGTATGTAATCATTCTATGTACCCATTCATTGTCGGACGCATCTTGGCTGAAGGTTTTGCTTTTAACCTTTCTCCCATTTAAAATATTTTTAATTAAATACTTTAATTGATAAGATTGGGAGAAATCACCACCAAACAATATTTAATTTCTTGCATAATATTGTTTTTTTCTTCGGACAGTTAATTTTACAGTAAACTGATTTTTACTTTATAGGCTATTTATACTTAGTTTTAAAATTGTTTTAGTTAATAAGATACAAATTCTCATTTTATGTTTGGCATTGAATATTTCGTGGTTCAGTGCAAGAAATTCTAAGCAACCAACCAGAATCTTCAACAATGGATGGTATAAATAAATATGCTTGTTATTTTACGATCTTGTTCTTGGAATCTGTTTTTATAAATTTTCTTGATCTCCTTTCTATTATACGCACATTAGTTGTGTCTTCAACTGATATGAATGTTTATAGTAATTGCATTTTTATAAATTACATGAAATGTCATTTTAGAGTTGTAGTTACTAAGACATAAATTTGGGTTTGTATTAAGATTTCTACTCTCAATAATTCGTCTTTAAAAAATGAAACCTATTCTTGGGGAGCTTCCGGAGTTTTCTCTGTTGTGTTAAGCAAGTTATCCAATAAAAATTTTTTTGTTGACTAATTTTTCAGTTCTTTTTCTTATAAAAAATGTTAATTGACATAATTTTGTAAAAGCGTACATTTTCACCTGAATATTAATTTTTATCGAATAAGAAAGAAATGCTTAGTGCAACTTATAAGATGAGACCTTCCAAATATGTAACTTTCTATGCATATTAAATAAAGTTGTATTTCTTTTCTAGGTGGTCTTCGAAGAGATCCTTGCCGAACCTCGCTCGAATCAAAGTTTCGACCAAGTTTGGAGATTCGCTTACGTACTGTTTGCTGGTACCAAGTTTTGGGCTTATCGAGTTCTTGCAGCTGCTTGTGCCGTTCCTTGTGGACTCATGTGGGGTATCATCTTTTCCCTGCTCACTCTTGCTAGTGTGTGGGTTATCACTCCTGCCATGAAAGTGGTGGAAGTCCTCCTTCACGTCGTCATAAGAGTAAGTAATAAAACCCAATTTCTAGAATTTGGCCACAAGTCTTTTTTTAATATTACAAGCATAATCCTTCCCGAAGCTGTTAGTAACAAATCTATGTAAATACAATTTTTGTTCATAAAGTTTATAGATTGAAGCAAAGAAGAACACTTTTGAATTAATTGGAATCCCGATTAGTACATTTAGGACTGTATTACATATCCCCATCATAGAGGGTCACATTGGCGAAGCGGAGAATACAGCCCCGTTTTAAAAAATGATTGCATTCATTAATTAACTTAGCCTCCCAGAAAAGGTGTCACAAAATTAACAAAAATATAAGTTAAATAAATTAGTGGCAGTTCTATTCAACTGATTTGGTATCATCTATAGCTGCACGCACATTTAATTTTAGAATCAGGTGAATGAGACAAATGTACCCTACCACACTTTCCTACAATTTTTTTGAAATCAGGAGTGAGATTGCTTTCTCTCTCTAAACCAGTGTTTCTCAAACTGGGGGGCGCGGTAACCCTGCGAGGGAGGCGCGAGCATATTGAATGAAAATAAAAGGATTAAATAATAATTTTTTGGAATGAAGTGAAACAAAATGCTTTCTGACATAATAAAAAATACACATTTACACTAATATAATTTATTTTTATCATCTGGTGATCATCAAAAATAAAAGATTTCACTTCAAACGCTCATTAGCCATCTTAGACTCATATGGATAAGCATATTGAGCACTTTAAAGAATTATTTGGCCAAGATTTATTTTTGAGTAATTTGAAACATATAATGCATATTGAAAAACGTTTTACAAAATTATTGCTTAGAACACATTCTACACTTTCCCCATGAACAATTTTGTGGTTTTGATTGCAGTTTTGTGTGACTTATTATGGTTTATAAATGTAAATGAGCAGAATATTAAAAAAAATGGGCATCTGTGATTCCTATTGAAAGAAGTTGAAACTGATCAAGCTATTGAAGAACCTACTGAAATAATGCATATTAATCAAGATAGTGAAAGTAAATATCAGAAAAGCGTTAGACATGAAACATTTGAGTTGATTTGAAATTTTCAAATGCTGACTAAAGATCTCTATGAAGAAAACTATGAAGCCATAATGTAGCATTTCGCCTTGTCAAAAAGACACAAGGAAGAAAAAGTTCAAAATGCTATTTGTAGATCATCAAACTACAGAAAACTACAAAAAAGTGAACAAAATATGACAGGTTTGCTGTGGAAAATAACGTTCATGTGTTAGCGAAAAGTGTCGGTGATTTACGTCCTTTATTAAGGACACGCACATTTGGAACACTTTCCTTAGTTTTATTGGATTTTTTCTCAAATTTTCAAAGAAAAATTGAAAAGTTCTTGAAAATAGGTAAGTATATTTTCTCTTAATTAAATTATTCACTGGAATTGTGATTTTTATCGTGTATAGTAAAAATAATTATAAAAGAAATTATAGTTTCAAAACAAACAAAAAAACGCGCTTTTATAGTGAATCGAACTAAAAAGTTAAAAAAAAAAAATGAAAATATATATTACTTAAAAGTAACATATACAAAATTTAATACTTATCTTGTTAATTTGTACGGTTTCTAATTATGATCGTATAGAAGCTTTAGCGCCCCCCCAAAGTGCATTATTATTGCATTCAATACATTCTTATTTTTAGGGGGGCGCGATAAAATTTATGATTGAAAATTGGGTCGCCAGTAGTGAAAGTTCGAGAACCACTGCTCTAAACTGTTCGTAACGCCCTGCAAAATAGTTTCAATCCACTTGCCCCAGTACTTACTCTTGTTGGTCTTCACGATGCAAGGAAAACTTTGATCTCAAATGTATGTCAAACCAATTTTTTCTCTGAGTTTGGTTTTCTTATCCCTTGCTTTAATTGACAACGCATAAAGTTAAATGCCCCAATCAAAATTATCCTATTAATTTCGTATTATACATTTTCCCAATGTATCTCTTCTTGTTGAGCTCTTTTTCAATTACCTTTTCTGTTCATTTTAGGTGTGGGGAGGTGCAGTTCATGCAATTTTGGATCCCGTGTTTCAGTCTGCTTCTATACTGGTCAATACAAAAAAATCACCTTATGTCCAAGAAATTGTGTAATTTGACCAATACTTACTTTTTATTATTTTCAGCTCCAATGAAGTCGGATAGCTATGTTATGTAACTTGCTTGCATTTTGGTGAACCAATTTAGGTAATCAAAACTATTTGTAATGTTAAAATAACATTCGTATTTATCTTAGCAGCAATTTAGTTTCGATGGAAGGGCTCAGTTCTATCTGGCTTTGGGATACTCTTTTCAATTATATTTCAGTAATATTTATTCGATTTTTTAGACATTTTTGGAGAGGATAACTAAAATGAAAATATTTCGAAGAAACTTCTGAATTTAATTGGAGATTAGGAAAGACTTTTTTAAACGAAAAATGTAATTAACTTTTTTTTTCTTGAATCAAATTTTTACTAAGTTACCATGATAAATATCAAACCAAATGTAATTACTATCAAGATGCATAAAAAATCCAGAGAAAATCTTTATGCACAATTTTTCACAATTTTTACATTTGAAATGTACATGGCTTTTTTAAATATCTATTTACAATGAGATAACCAAAAGATAGATCATTTCCATTGCTTGCAAACAAAACAATTTAGATGTTTTTCACATAGTAAGTTTACTTAGGTTATTGCTATTATGTAGAATAGACTTGCATTGGGTAAAAATATATTAAACTATATCTTTGTACAAGTTTAAAAAAATTAATTATTTGATTTAACATAAGAAAATTTGCTAGTAAAAATATACACATCGTTTATCCTGTAATGATGTAATTCATCGAGACGCACAAATAAGTTTAATTTCTTTCTTTTTACCATTGATCCCAATTTCCTGACGAGCAGATTATAAAAATGAATGCGTGTATTACAAGTAAATTATTTGTTCAGAGTAGGATGTTGCAATATTTTTGAATTTTTGTTATATAAATGTAAAGTCAAAAAGATATATTTTATCATTATTTATGATAAAAGGAATGTTGAGAGCCACTTCAATAATACTGCTGTAATTTTATTGCAACTTTGTGTATAACATTTAAACTTTTATGTAACATTTTTGTCATTTACTAATACTGAAAACTGTCACAAAAGCTTAGTATTTACGTGTCTGTCAAATATGTGATGAAAACTGAATTTTGAAACTAAAATAATTTACGGTAATTCTTTTTTTAATACAGAATAAAAGTGCCGGCTGTTTGTCGAGATTAAAAACCCTTAATAGTACCAAGTTTAAAAAAGCCATTCCTTGAGATCAAGTTGAATACAATTTCCACCGGTTTAGACACAAGTCGAATATGCAATTGCTTACCTTACTCATAAAAATAAAAAATATCGCGTTTTTTTTTTTTTTTTTTGGTGAATATCACTCATATTTAAAGTTTATTCTTGCAATTCTAAAGGAATGGATTGCTTCTTTACAAGTTTTAGGTGTTTTTTCACTGAAAAAATGACTTTTTATATAATCTTTAGCTACTTATTGTGTGCCAATTTTGAAGACACTGCTGCTGTGTTAAATAAAAAGTTGAGCAAAAAAGTTTTATTGTAATTAAAAATTAATACAAGTTAAGATAGCTCAAATGAAAAAAACTACTCCTCTCTAAAATAAGCTTTCTTAAAGGCACAAATGTGTATTAATTTTGAAAGTATTTTATAGTAATTATTTTTCATATCTGTGATTTACAAACGAAATGAATTTGAATGTTTTTTCTTAAATTCCAAAACATGATTGTATCTGTGTATTTTTATGGTGTGTATGTGGTCAGACGTGTTACCAGTTTACTTTCTGACACTTTTTCTGATTTTTTTATATGTGCTATTTCTTTGTAAACCCTATTATTTAGATCCATTTATCAATTTATGAAAATTTAAAGTTTTACTCTATGATGTTTTTAAAGTTGTGTGTTTATTAGTACATTTTTTATAAGAAAAATCTTTTTATGGTTCACATTTTGTATTGGATTATTTCATACTAATTGTAAATGAATCATTTGAATGTTACTATGGTAGGACCCTGGGGACAAGGGTTTCAATTTCCAATCCTATTATCAATGACTTCAAGTCACGTGTGCGTAACCTAATTTCTCCATTGCATCCAGAAATGAAATACTTTTGATCTGACAAGAAATATGCTTTCACATCTAGAATATTTATTGATCTATCATTGAATATGAAGAACACTGCTAATATTTTGGCTTCATTGAGCACCTACTGTGCCAAATAAAATAAAATCAACTTCCTAGTCCCTTCTACCATTGTTTATTCACATCATTACGTTTTTTACTTTAGGTTAGAATGGCTCATCGTCATCTTTTAATAAAAATTCTTTAGCTTGAAGCAGTTCCAAAGAAAATGTTTTGTGTGGACTCTATTTTCAACAGCAGGAGTACAGCTGCAGCTAAGAGCAGTTTATATGATAGTGACGTTTCCTTGTAACTTTTAAGGGTGATCTCAGTTTGCTGTTATATAAACGCAAGTTTTTCATTTCCCTTATCTCACATGTGATCTGAATGGTTTACCTAAAAAAAGCAAAGTCTTGTTCTTCATATTTTAGATTCATGTTAATCTTTAGCGAGTAGTTTGAGTGTGAGTAGCAAATGAAGACCAAAGGCTATAAGACTGATTTTTAGATACAAGTGCGAACACCTTGTTCACTAAGTTGACAGACAATAGTTATAGACTATTTCTTAACATTGGAATCTTTTCAATTCATTTTTACAATTTCAAAACTTGAACTATTTTCACATTAAAATGGTTTTATTTGTTTTCAAGCCAAGTTTTTTAATTCTTTTTTAGATGTTTTTCAACTTCATTTGTAGAAAAAGGCATTCTTAATTCATTTAAGTAGTTTTTTGTTGTGGCTCGTGCGCATTATTTTTTAACGTTGTATCTGTACCGTGAAATTACATTTTTGCAGAGCATATTTCATACGTTCTTTGATATTTATATCATCTTGCGACCAATTCTCAGAATATGAGAAGAAATGTTTCCCAAAAGACCAGTTTATAGTAAAATAGATTAGAATCCAGTTTAGATTTCCTTTTTTTAATAAGACTAGTTTGCGAATTAATGTACCACGTCTTTGAAATGAGCGAAACTTCAAGTAAATAATTATGTAGATAACATTTCAGCTTTTTTTTCTGTATATTAATAGAAATTTTAAATGCACAACATCAATGTAATTAATATTTCCTTATCTTCAATATATAACATTGTATCAATCAGAGTTTTGCTCATTATTTTTTTAGTTGTGAACCAATATCAAGAACATTTACTAACTTAACGGTTCAATACGATTTTCAAGTGTCTATTTCAATCAAATGGTACAAGATATTTCATATAACAAGTGAATGTCTAAGTTAAACATGCCTTATAAACCGTTGAAATACATTATAAAATTTTTATACAGAAATGGGTTATTGAATAAAAAAATCTAAAGAAATATTAAAAGCCATATAATTGATACAAATTGATTGAGATTTCTTTGAATTGACAATGTTTCATTTTGCATTCAAGAGCTATTTCAATACAAAAACTTACTTATTATCTTGGAGGTGCCCATACTAACCAATTTTTAGACCCTTGCAATAAATTAATCATTAAAATCCATAAGACATATTATTCCTCTGAAACTTTTCTGTTAAAGGAATAATTTAAAGATTATCAGCATATTTTATAATAAGATAAATTTATGTCTACTATTTGACCCTACAACTTTAGGATGATGAATGTGAGCAGTATTAAATAGAATATCATTATTGATTGCAATTCATTTAAAGAAAAAGTAACTTTTAAAGCTATTTCTAAAGAGAAATATTCTATATTTGAGATAAATATTTTAAAATTGATGTATATGATCATGCTTTTGAAGCTCTTTCTGAAAACAGTTTAGTATACATTTTCTATAAGGATTTTTTTTGCTATAAATTATAATTTTTAAGAGGATTTTACATAATGTTTAAGACGAGGAGAAAGCCTTCAGAATAAAAATCTATCAGGAATCATATATTAATTATATGAATAGGAACATTTAAATAGCAAATAGAAGAAAATTTCCCGATACATAATTTGTAACATTCCACGTTAAAATAATCTGAAGGAAATACTGATTATTAATTAGCTTAGATATTTCTTTTCCTTTGTAAGTCGAAAAATTTTTTTCGTAATATTTTACACTCAGAAAATGTATAATTTATTACATAATATTTACAATCTCTTAACGGGACTGTTTAAAGTTTGATTTCCATACAGTAATTGTTTAGTGAAAAAATTAACAAGTTTTAAGGGTTATTTCCTGCACAGTAACATTTGATTCAATTTATGCACATTAAAGTAAATAGTTAAGTGGTAAGAGAGTGTTCTATTTTCGGAAAATTCTTCAAAAAGTGTGTGGACAATTGCAGCAACACATGTTAATTTTTGGGATATTTTATGAAGTGTTAATGTTTTTCATAGTGATGTTGTGCAAGTTTTTATTAGTACAAAATTTATGAGCAGAGAAACGGTTGAATTATTCAACATATTATAAGAAATCTCAGGGGTGAAAATATAAACAATTTTCAAACAGGTATAATTCTTTTAAATTTAAATTAAATAATTCGAATCTCTTACACATTATTTACAAAAGATTATGGTTTCAAAAAAAAATACAAAATATTTGAAATATAATCATAGTTTTAAAAATTATAAGCATATGAAAATAGGAAAAAAATTTGTAATAAATATTAAGTAATTTTTGTGTTGTGCACTCTATTTTCTAAAATAGTTGCCTTTGATGTATAAAACTTTATAGAACTATAAAATGCACAATACTCTTTAAACCCTACTTTTCCCACAAAAATATTTGAAAAATATCGATAGTAAAAATAATGCAATTTTTTAAAAAAATAAATATAATTTATTATTTTATTTATATAAAAATACTGCAGTTTAATAAGGATACATTTAATTTTATAAATTAACTTATTGCTTGCAAAATAAAAGCTACTATTTTAGAAAATAGCATGTGCAACGTATTTCTTATAGAAGTGTTTCTTATTTTTATATACTTATAATTTTTAAAATTATAATTATGTTTTAAACATTTTGCACTTTTCTGAAACTCCATTTCTTTATAAATAATGTGTAAAAATTTCGAGTAATACAATTTTAATTTCAAAGAGTTATATATATATTTGAATATTGTTCATATTTTCAGCCCTCTGGGGAAAGTTAACACCCCTGAGAAAATTGTATCCCATTTACTAAATAATTTTTAAATATAAATTTGTTCACTTTAAGGTAAGCTGTTTTAATGCTTGAATTTCTCCATGCAAATGTTGTGAAATGTATGCAATAATTAAAAGGATATCAACAGAAAGATTTCACATAAAATATTAGTAATTCTTGGAAATTATTTTCTCTTTGATAATGTATAAAGGCAAAATTTTGTTATATTTAATACACGCCATTACCCGTTTTTCTGAACTATCAACTAAATAAGAATAAAACTTTTTTTCTCATATCATCTCTAAAATTGGATTATTTCATTGAATATTAATCATTTGAACAATGTGCTTATGCTATTGAAAAGATTCTGAAAGAGAATCTTTATAATTCTTTCTTTTATTGAAACTAATAATTCTGTCATTCTAAAAAATATTGAAATTCCTTCCAAATGGCTTGCATTTCTAATAACGTAATGTATTTCATCAGAGTAATTTTCAATGCTTTCAAAGAGTACTGCTCCAATTGATCAATAAAAGAGAACATCTATTGTTATGTACCCTTCAAAATGAACATCTGATAATAAAATGTTTGTATTCTATGTCTATTCAAATGAAATCGAGAGATAAAATGAACGAAATATATATTCAAAAAATTAGCTGCTTTTCCATGACATTTGTTTTAGCCCTGAGAAGTAAACTTTGTGTTAGGCAAAAAGAAATATTCCTTTAAAAAGAATGATTTAAGACTTCACTTCTTTAAGGACACTAGTCCAAGATTAAAAAATATATTTAAATATTTTAACTAAACTACTAATATTAATAATATAACTAAAAATTATGTTTGTGGAATACTTCGTGAACAGAATTGTGTTGAAATAATATGTGTGTTTCTTAACGGTTATTTATTTATTTCTTCTTTTAGTGATTTGATTCGTATTGAAATAACTTTTAATTAAGATCCGTAAATATTTTTAAGAGTGTTTTTTTAAATGGATAATAACCGCATAATGGAGAAAATAATGGTTTTAACGGATAAATATTCATGCAAATTTTTGAAGACAATGAGGTACTTTGAAAAAATTACATATAAATTTAAAAGAAACTATTCCTCTTCCTATCGATCTTACTTTAAAATAACGTTTTTGACTTTTCTTGCTGTAAAATGAATAATTGTTCCACTCTTACATTTTAGAATTCCCACCGTAATGCTCCCTGAACTGATTTTATAATTACCGATAGATACAAGCAGGTGTTTTAAATAGAAATTCTTTAGTAGATTTTGTGCTGAACGTGGTCTTTGTAGTGTCATATTTGCATAAGCATATATATACAATTTTTCTATGTTCCACTTATCGCTACTCATACTAATCATATATGAATAAATGTATTGTGTTTAAAATATGTGTTTTGCATTTTTTAATTCAAAGTACTTAACTTTAAGTGCAAGCTACAGTTTTTTTGAATAACAAAAGGGCTAGTTACAAAACAGCAATGGTTAACGTCTTACATTTGTTTCAGAAAAGAAAATTCAGTAATTTTGTGTCAATAATAATTTTTCAAACTAGGTTAAGAAATTCCAAAATATATTTAAAAGTAATTGGGTTGTTTGGAAAGTAATTTCATTCCTTTTTTGTGAAAATGAAAGGCGACTTTCATATATATATATATATATATATATATATATATATATATATATATATATATATATATATAGTAAATAAATATTTCATTAAATTATATATTTTACATTCTAGTCTAATACTTTTTGCCAGTAGTATGATTCAACGCTCATAAAATGTTTGTTCTTTGCTGGCAAAAAAGTGATCCAAGTGATTTTTGACCTCCTCATTTTAAACAAAGGTTTAACTATTTACAAAAGTTTGTAGAGACCACAACAAATACTAATTAGAAGGTACCATATCTGAAAAATTACGGTGGGTGGAGCGGTACATCCCATTCAAACTGTAAAAGTTTTGGCGAGTTACCAAACTTGTATGAGGACTTACATTATCTTGGTAGAACACTACACCTGTTTTTCTGATCAATTTTGGACTTTTCTGTATACGTGAATCATTCAATTTGCTCAGCTGATGATAGCAATCGTTGCGTTGTCAGGTAAAAGCTAAAAAAACACATTCCTTTGAAGTCCCACCTAATTGATAGCATTACCTTTTTTTGATGAATATTGGCTTTCGAAATGCTTTGAGACGATTCATCTTTTTTTTATACTCCATGATGTTTGGCGTTTGACATTGTTATAGACAGCTTATTTCTCTTCCCCAGTGATGATGCCTTTCAAAAATGGATAATTTTCTTGATATTTGAGAAGCAAATCACAAACGTGAATGCGAGGACACAAATTTCTTTCTGTGAGAACATGAGGAACCCATACGTCGAGCTTTGAAGTTAAACTAGGCCTTTCAAGTGGTCATGAACAGTTGAATTCAATACATTGAACCTCTCAGTGATCTCACGAGTTATTATTCAATGATTTGAATCAATTAAATTCTTTATTGCGTCTTTAGCAGCTTCAACTGGCCTTCCAAAAAGTGGGGCATCTTTAACATCAAAATTGCAGGATCGAAATTTTGCAAACCAATTTTGGCACTGAGGTACAGTCAATACGTCTTCTCCATACACATAGGCTATTTTTCTCTCCCTTGAACAGCATTTTTACCTTTCCGTTAGTAAAAAAGTCAACTATGCCGAAAATGCCACTAACTTTTCACTCTCCATATTTGAAGGGGCACTTACCATGAACTTTTGCGTAGAACGATTTGAACTTATTCACAAAAGCAAACCTTGATCTATGAATTCTCAAAACATATAATTATTATGCCACTTAAGTGTGAAGTTGGTTTAAAAAATTAAAAAAAAAAACTGGAAAAAAATGTCGGGAAACATCTGGTTGGTAAAAACGAAATTACTTTCCCAACACCCTATTATGAATGAAAAGATAGCACATACTGACTCGTTCTCAAACAAGGCCTTCAAGTGATGATTAGGTTTCATCAAAAAGTCACAGGTTCTCGTATTTTTGCTTTTTGAAAAGGAATTTCATTTTATCTGCACGTATAAATATTTAAAGTAAACAATATCGACAGAATGAAGCTTCAGTGTTAGAAAATCTATTTTCGTTTTTTTTTTTCTCATACATCAGGGCTGTTTGAAAAGTTTTTCATCCAAAGTATTTGATTTGAGAACTTCAGCAATTTTTCATGAAAAATATATTTAAAAAATGGGTTTTATCCACACTATGTGTCGAAAATTTTTTATGAATAACATATAAGAGAAGCATTGGTAATATTTATTTTACACTTGTAGAATGGCTACCGATAAAGCTTTCATTTGGATAAGTGTTATGAAAATATAAATGTGACAAAATAATTAAGTATAATTTTACAAAAGAATCACTCGCAAAGGAGATGTTAGTTTGGGAGATGAATTGTTTCATTACAGACTCAAACAGTAGCTGTAAAATTTCAACACTTGTGAAATTCAGGCAATAATTGAGTCTCTTAATCTATATGAGACTCTCCCCATTCTTGAACAGGGTAAAGGTCTCAATTTTTGTACATAAGAGCAGCCCTCCAGGCAATTCTAAATGAAGGCTGATGGATTACTGAAGAGATTGGCTTCCACCTGCTTAGATTGCATGAGTTAAATAAAATCTGTTTTATCTAATGATTAATTGCACATGTTGACATTACAGGCAATGAAAATGCGGATAAACTGGCGAAAGAGGCTAGAAATCACAATAATGACAGCTTTTTCAATGTTACCTTATGAGACGCAAATAAATGCTCTCGCAAATTTCAAATTGAGAGAGAGAATTCGATTCCTGTAAGGTATCAACTCGGTAATACAATTGGAGACCACCTTATAAGAAAGACTATTGCTGGGATGATAGAAGAACTTATAGGAATTGTGATAACTGTTCAGAATCAGAGCTAACACCTTATATTTTTGATTGTCCAGTTATTCTTGCTGCTCTACAAAAAATAGGGGTCCTGTTTTCGTCAACAAACCTCAATGTGGATAATATTGAACTCTGATTGCCAGAACAGTCATCAGGGACCAAGGTACTGTCTGATTTGGTCCCGTCATGGGCACTATATCATCATCATCATTATCATCAATTAACTGACCACTATTTGCATGGTTGAAAGTGTATTTTTGGAAAAATTGAGAATTTTTTTCTTCTTTTTGAATTTGTTTTTAGATTTTTAGACAACCTCCTTCATTATAAATTGAAACAACTTGAGTTGATCATCTGAGATGATATTAGAACTGTATGCAACTATAGGTTGATTCATATAATTAGTGCAACTAATTTTAAAAGCGTATAACTATTTATGGTTAATTTTAATCACTTTACTGCCAATTATATTTAAAAAAACAAAACGTTTAAATTACCAATCGACCCTTTTTCTGTTAGTGGGAGTAAATTATGGCCCCGAAATTAGCACTTCAAACCAGGAGCAAAATTTTACAGTTTTTGAAAGATGATTGACCAAATTCTGTTATAGATAAAATTTAAAAATCAGAAAAAACATTTTTTTAATGAATTACTATCTCAACTCCGAAAATAAATAAAATTTGGCTGCCAATCAAAAGCTCCGGGGAAAAATGTGGACGAAAAGAGAAAAAGAAACAACGAAGCTGGAAAAACTTATCGCTGTAGAAAACTTCTCTGCCTCAAAGAACTTAAGCAAAAAAATCACAGGTATAGCAATCGACAATTTGTCGTCAGGTAAAGAAAAATTGGCTATAAAAAGCGAATAAGCCCGTTTGTCATCAAAAGTCTGCAAAAACATAGAAAAAAAGAGGAAAACGTTCTTCGCCTCTGTATTTAATGCTGCGCAAATATACTTACAAAACATGGGTAATTTCGGATGAAGTTTTGTCATTCGCAACAAAACGAAGATACATTATATTTCTTGTGAAAAGCTTTGCAAAACGCAGCTGTTTCGCAAAAGGCAAGTTTGTTGTCAAATACTATGGTATGAATCGGGATGTCCTCTCAAGGATTAACAAATCCATTTATTGTAAAACCAAATGCTAAAATTGATGCTAAATACTATCAGAATCAAGTTTTGAAACACACGAGCAAAGAATGCAAACATCTTTGTCTTCGAAGAAACTTTGTTTTTCGTCAAGATTCTGCTCCAAGTCATACTTCAAAACCAACCATACAGTGGCTGTAAGATGAAAAAAAATTATCCCTACTAAGATGACTACCAACATTTCTTGCCTGTGTTCCTCACAATTATTTTTTTTTATCGGGATACTTAAAAACACAATTAAATAGACGTAAATTAAGGAAATTTCAAGGGCTTCAAAAAGCAACAAAAGAGGTAATTGTAAAATACCCGCAAAAATGGTGGGAAAAGTTCTTTTGACTTGGCTTAAACGTTTGAGTGAAGTCTACTGTGCTAAGGGAAACTACATTGAAAATTTCATGTAAATAACTTAATTCAATAAAAATTCTGATGCTCTGAGATTGGTCACACCATTTTTGAATCAACTGGTAGAAAAGCAAAGGACTATTCGTAGGTTGCAAGGTAAAAAAAAATCGATTTCTTTTATTCATGAGAGTAAATTTCTGTTCCCTTTTAATTTAAAAAGACAGAAACTAAAAAGTTTTGAGTTATTTCTTAAAACTGAACAATGATCAATATAATCAATCAAATCCTGTAGAATGTATGCTAAACACGTAATAGAACAATGTTTATATAAAACACACAGAAAAAAAGGACGAGGCATGTATTTGTCGTCAAACAAAAATAAATTTCACAATCAGAAACATAAATTAAATATGTTAATTCAAGAAAAGTTGTTCATAATTAGTTAAAATAAGTACACACATGTAGTACTTATACGAGTAAGAAATGTCATTTTCTGTGAAAACAACAGTGAAGTGAAATTTTATGGATTCACACAATTGAGATTTGAAATTATTTAAAAAAAAAACATTTTTTTCATACATTATATGCAGTTTAATTTTTAGTGTCAATCTAAAAAGGTAAGGGCAAACTATTTTAACATTTAAAAAAATAATTCAAAATATAATAAAATCTGTTCTTATGCGGTAGATAGGGACCGCATAAAAATGCACAGAAAAAATATTCGAAAATTTCATAAATACTTACATGTAACAAAAAATTAGTCGACATACGACAAAAATTGGGGAAGGACTGCATAAAAAAGTAGCACTTAGAAAATACTTCAATTATTTACGAAATTTATGAGAAATGCTTTCAAACAAAATAAATAATTAAATTACACATGAACACATTCTAAAAACATTTAATTTCTCATTGTATACATGGAGAAGTGCGCATACATAATTCATTGCCACTCATCATAATTCAAAGTGCGCATTTTCTTGTAATGAATTAGCTCAAAATCGCTTTCGTCAATTGAAGATACATTTCAATTGATTTATTTTTTGGCACATTAATGTAAGAAACAAGATTTTGTGACAACTGTCAGTCAGTCAGTTGCTTGTAAACGTCACGATAACCAGATATCTCAAAGCTCTTTTAGAGTTTAAATTCCTTTCGGAATTGGTATCGATTAAAAAAGAATGCTTTCCCGATTTGTTGGAAAGCTGAATCCCTCCATATATTTTATACAGTATCAAAGAATCCGGTTCTTCTCTTGTCCGTTTTCATAATCTATCAAATTATTGATAATGTCACTGTCATTTCCAGTTTCGTCTTCAATCAAGCGCGTGTTGCTTGTGCGGTGAGAGAAAGCAATTGACCGTGCATTATCGGAAGACAAATGAATGAACAGAGAGTCTTGAAGTGTATATATGTGCATTTATAGAAAACATTACAGATGTACCAAAGCCGTTTAAAGTTATAAACCACATAAAAAAAGATCGCAAAAATCAAATCGCACAAAAAAGTACCGCAGAAAAACAGGTTCTACTGTAGATATAAATTATTTCAAGTCAAAACGCGAATAATAATTAGATGAAAACTAAGTTACATGTCTACACCTAAATATTCCCGCGCAAATCAAGAAGCAATTTCAGTTGAGAATTAAATAATCTGTAGAATAATTATAGAAATTTATGGAGCTATTATTGAAACTACTATTTCTAGATTTACTGTTGTATTGAACTTTTTTTCAATTATTCGGAAAACGCCAGTGCTTCCCAAACTTTCAACATTTGCGACCCAATTTCCAATCATAATTTTAATCGCCGTTCCCCTCTCTTCATATAATAACAATGTTTTGAGTGCAGTAATAATGTACCTTGGGGTTAAAACTACACTACGTCTTTAATTATAAGCCGTACAAATTATTAAGATAAGTATTTAATCTTATGTATAATTTTGTATATGACATGCCCATGGAAGTCACTCGTAATTATTAATCTTGTTCTTAACTTAGTATAGATGAATTAATAATTAAATACATTAAGCAGTACTGACACTTTTATAAGTATATTATATCATTGTAAATGTGTATTTTATTTTTTATTATGTCAAAATACATTTTATTTTGCTTCCATTCAGTAAATTATTATTTCTTTCGACATGCTAGAATCACGCCCCTTAAGGGGGCACACCCCATCGAGAAAAGGTGGAATACGTAATAACATCTACTGTTAGAAGAAAGACAGCATGCCTATTTATTCTATGACATCACATTTATGATACGTGTATCCCAAAGAGAGAGCATATAAAGCAACCTCGATAAAATCAACATTGAAAAACAGAGGTCAATAGTTGTAGTTAGTAAGAAAAACTGAAACCACAGTTTATAAAATATGAACAAAGTGAATAAATACACATTTACATAAAATAGCATTGCTTCTATCAAGAGCCATATAAATTAAATGTTGCCATTATGATGCAACGAATAAAAATTAATTCTCAAAATCAAGAAGGCAAATAGGCCGATTTGACCAATCATAAAAAATATCGCTCATCTTGTGAGTGACAATGTATTACACAATTATGTATATACCGGTTGATTCAAAATTAGTGTGATCAACTTTAAAAGCTTATAACTATGAACGATAAATTTTTATCGTTTTGCTGCTAGTTATATTTAAAAAATGAAACATTTAAATTACCAATCTAACTATTTTTATTCATGGGAGTAAATTAGGACTCCGAAATTAGATCCTCAAACCCTAAACAAAATTTTAAGTCTTTTGAAGGTTGTTTGCACACATTCTGCTATAAAAAAAGAATTGAAAAACCAGAAAAGTCACATTTTGCTAATGAATTACTATCTAAGCTTGGAAAAGAAATAAAACATGGCTGGCAATCAAAAGCTCCATGAAAAAAATGTGGATGAAAGGAATTCCTTAAGGAAAAAAAAGAAGCTGAAAAGGCTTATCGCTGTAGAAAATTCTCTGCCTTAAAGAACTTCAATAATGAAACTACATGTATGGCAGGCGGCAATTTGTCGTCAGATAAAGAAAATTGGCTATAAAAAGTGAATAAACCAGTCTGACTTCAAATGTCTGTTAAGAACGTATAAAAACGAAGAAACCTTTCTTGCTCTCTGTATATAATGTTACGCAAAAGTAAATTCAAAGCATGGATAGCTTCGGATGAAGTACTGTTTCATTAGTCATTCACAACTGGCAAAACGAAGATACAATATGTTTCACTCCAAAAACGTCATAAAGACTCAACTGTTTTGAAAAAATGCAAGTTGGCCACCAGATACTATGGTGTGGATGGGAATGTCCTCTCAAGGCTTAACAAAACTACTTTTTGTAGAGCCAAAGGCTAAACTTGATGCTAAATACTATCAGAATACAGTTTTGAAACACTTCATCAAAAAGGCGAACGTCTTTACCCTCTAGTAAACTTTGTTTTGCACCAAGATTCTACACCATCATACTGCAAAACCCACTATAAAATGGCTGAAAGATTAAAAAATAAATTTTCTGCCTACTGAGAATTGGCTATCGTCATCCCCTGACTGTGTTCCTTGCGATTACTTTTTATGGGATACTTAAAAAACAATTAAACCGACGTAAAGTAAGAACTCTCCAAGGGCTTCAAAATCAATCAAAGAAGAAGCTGGAAAATTACCCCCAAAATGGTTAAAAAACCTTTTTGGCTTGGTAGAAACATTAACGCAAAATGCACTATACTAAAGGAAACGATGTTGAAAATTTCATGTAAATAACTTAATTCGAAAAAAATTATGGTGTTAAGAAATTGGTCACACTATTTTTGAATCTACCGGTATAAACTACTGTATGTTGAAAATGCAACACCATGAAGGAATCATCAGAATTAAATGAATATTGCAGAAAATATCAATTATAGAATGTTACGTAAAATATAGTAAATTTTCAGAGATACCACCCATGCGTGGCGTGTGCGGTGCTCTCTGAACTGATGCTGAAAGCGTATAAGGAGAGGGTTGTTGAGGGCTATTGTAAATAGTTAATGATTATTTGTTCGTGGCGAACGTTTAGTGAGACCTAAGTATGCCACCACGACGAAATAAAGAGAAATACCAACAACTTGAACGTAGTTTAAACGGTGATGGATTATCGGCTTTCGAGATGGAGGATTTTCCTATCGCGCAAAAGGAGCTCGTGTGCAGCGAAATAGTTCCACAGTAATGCGAGTTTGGAAGCAGTGTACCGAAGAGCACCGAACAACTCGAAAAAGTGGCAGTGGATGACAGAAAGTGACGTCAGTGCGCGACGATCGACATCTGCTCCGCATGGCGGGGAATGACCGTACAGTTTTCTCCAGGCAGTTGACAGCACGTTGGTCTACTGCAACATGTGTACTAATGTCGGCTTCGTCAATTCGTCGACGTCTGCTGCACCGTGAATTGCGTGCAAGGGTGCCTTTATACAGGATCTCCCTCACGGCAAACCATTGACGGTTGCGTCTGCAATGAGCTCATCAGCACAGAGCCTGGTAAGCTGATTGCCACCAAGTTTCCTTTTCAGATGAATTACGCTTCACTTTGGGGGTCCATGATGGCCGCATTCGTGTTAGGCGCTATGCCGGTGAACGCTGCCTTCCAGAGGGCGTTATCGAACGACATAGTGGCCTAACACCCGTGGTTATGGTTTGGGGTGCCATTTCGTATCATGGACGATCCAATTTGCTACGAATTGAGGGTAATCTCAATAGCAACATGTACATCCGTGAAGTTCTACAGCCCAAAGTCATTCCTTTCCTTTAAGGCATCCCTGGAGCTATCTTTCAGCCGGATAATGCACGCCCATAGTTCGATAGTTCTGTTCAACCTAACACATGCAACTTCTTCCTTGGCCCGCTTATTCGCCGGATATGTCGCCTATTGAGCACGTGTGGGATTTGGTTGGTCGGCGTCTCGTTCGTGATCCGCGTTCTGCAGCTTCAAAAGACGAACTTTTGCTGCGCATACAAGCAATATGGAATTCTCTTTCACTAGCAGAAATTCAAATCTGTTTGATTCCATGCTACGTCGTATAGCAACACTTATTGCAGTGCGCTGTGGCTACATCAAATACTGATTTCGGACACTTAATATTGTTTTTTTTTACTTAAAAATTTCGTTATTTTTTGTTACTAATACAAATTGTTTATGCATTAAATTTCATTTAATTCTGATGATTCCTTTATGGTGCTGCTTTTTTTACAAACAGCAGTTTACTGACTGCGGACGCTTAATATTGTTTTTTTTTGCTTTGAAAATTTATTCTTTTATTTGTACCATTGAAAGTCATTTTTTTATTACATTACATTTAATTCTGATGACTCCTTCATGGAGTGGCATGGAGTTTGACAAACAGCAGTATATATGTGTGTGTATATGTTTGTACGTATATTTAATGAGTGGATAAAGAAGAATTGTTTTATTTGAGGCTTCATTTTTAAATATTTTATTTGATATTCAGGACTGATTTCCTTAGCGATATAATATGAAAATTAATAGAATATATTTGAACTTGCACTTTGTTTAAGTAATAATTGAAAAAAGTTTAATAAATAACGGCTTAAATTACACGTAGAAATATTACATATTGTTTTACATTCGATAACATTATCTCAATAGGCAGATGTACAAAAAGAAATTGAAAAATTCTTCAGAGAAAGTGACAAGTAAAAAAGCTAACCTGATTATTTCTATTGAATTCTGCATTTTCTGAATGTATTATAAATATTCTCATTGGTCATGATTTATATCAACTGAGTTTCATTTGAAAATGTCACAACCAGTTTACTTTTAAAAAATTCCTGTTTTAAAAATTCAGACTTGATAATTTAGTGACTTCAATTGTAAAATTTTTGAGAGATGCTCTTAAGATATAAATGACAAATGAATAATAAACTAGTAAAGTAAACATGCAACCAATTAATTTGAAATAACTATTCAATTATTGACCAAATTATAAAAAAATATAAGATAATTTCATTCACAAAGTCATGTTTAATCTCCTAAAAGATAATTGTCAATTGATCATTAACATCAGATTGAAATTATAAGCTTTTAACATGCATCTAGTCTTCAATTGGAAGATATAACTCAAAAAACATCAATGAAGAATAACTAACTAAGGAAGAACTAACTTAGTAATTTAGATTGACAAAAATAATGTAAACAGAAATGGAATCAAGTTTTTGTGAAGCTACTTCTCTTCATTTTATCACAGAAAAAAAGTATCTCAAAGCGTAAAGCTTTTTGTTGAAGTGAACATTTTCATTTTCGAACGGTACTTCTCAATATATAATAAGTGCATAAAACTTAAACGAAACTTTTATGAAAAATTGAAGGTTCAGAAGGGTAAAAAGAGTGCATGCAATAATAATGAATATGCATGCAATGATCATGAATGCATGCAATGATCATGAATGCATGCAATGATCATGCGTGCAATGATAATGAATATACCATTTGTGAAAATAAAAAAATGGAAGACTTGAACTTTTTAAAAACTTGAAATATGTTTCATTGCACACAAAAAAATTGATGATTAGACTTATTAGACGAATGACAATTCAAATGATCTGGAGCCTCATTCCTTCCACGAAACACTTCCTTATTAATAGTCATTCTGTATAGGATAATGTCGAAAGAATCAACCTTTTTGATTCTATCATCGAATCAAGTCAATTTATACTTTATTTTTCCTTTTTTTCCCTCTTTCTATCCACGTAAAAAATCATTAATTAATTAAATATTGCCAGCTGAAATTATTATCTGAAAGGAATAAGATTAAAAATATTCAAATCAATTGAATACATTCAAATCAGAGTAACACAATTAAGACGTCATGAAAAAGAGATTACAGAATATTTATAAAAGCGTTCATTTAAACTATATATATATTTATGTTTCTAATATTCGATTTCATTCGTCTAATTATATCAAGTTTATGTATATGAACTACACAAAAAATTTAATTTATTACTATCACAGTCAAATAGAAATACACTGTAAAAAAAGAAAGAAAACATTCCTGAAATCTCAATATTGTCTGCTTTTATTAAGTTATTATTTCTTAGATTTTATAACAAGTAAATTTTTTTGGCCTTTTTTTTTGCATTTTCTTCCTATAACATAAACATATTTCTCATTGATAATTTCAAATTTTGCCTTTCAAAAATGTTAATAAGCAGTATAAAGCATAATAATAATTATTAGTAATTAATGTTAACAGATTAGAGACAACTTTCTCTGATTTTATGGAAAAATAATAAGAACATTAAAAAATAAGTTAATATTTGGTTATTTAGAAATATTATATTTTTGATTCAGTTACCATCGAACCCAAATTTTCATTAAATGAAAGTAGTAAAATAAAATAACGCTGAAAAATGGGCATGAAATTAAATTACTAATATATTAATTATATATTTTTCTCGATTTTCTTTACATCAAACATTCGTTCTTTCAAGGATTACCTTTCCAATTAAGATATATGAAAACACACATAAAATATAAAATGAAACACATCTTCAAAATTATATGGTTCAAAAGAACTTTTGTTTTAAAAAATAAGTAGATCAAAATTACTATAAATGAGTTTTTTTGTGGAAGGAAACAGGCTTTGAGAATATTAATCATACAATTTTCTTGGGCTGGTTTGAACGCCTTTGTTTGTAATGAAAATTTGCTGTTTGTGTTCATAATGGAATCAGGGATGTGAACTTTCAGAACAGTGGATTTTTTTTACAATTGTTTGTTGGTCCTCCTGTTTCTCTCCGTTGTGCTCATCCTTGAGACGTTCAATCTGTCAAATGTTTTTGATCCCAGTCTTGATCTGATTGAGAGTCTGGTGGGCTCAATCAGGCTGCTGCCTGCAGTAGCCTTTAGTTTGTGTTTCAATACAACTTTAATTAACACGAAAAGTTACAAACGTTTCTTACAAATGATTTCTTTGTTTTACGGCAAGAAGAGTAGAACCTGCAAAAGTAAAATTACCAAATAGATTACTGGAGTTTCATCACAAGAAATAGTGTTAATCCTAAATAAATAACAAGTAATCGGGTTTAATTCATCCCGATAAAGCTACAAGTAAAAATATAGATATGAAAAAAAACAATGTTAAATTATATACAAATCTACAGTAACACGAATTAAAATGTAAAATGACAATTGATTTCGGTGTTAATTAGGTTAAATTCAAAAACTTTTTATGTTTTAGGAAATGTTCATGGAAATGAAATATGTAAATAGTATTAAGTAACGGCTTGTGAAAGATAAATTTAAACAGAAATTTGATTATAAAATTCTGAGAGAAAAAAATAGGGCTTATTTTGTACAAAATAATCTATTACCCTCTGAATTCCCTCTTTTGTTCTGAGTTGTAACAATTTTTTTAAAAAATTTTTGTTCATAGTTGCTGATATAACCATTTTATATTTATCGAAACTCAAATTAAAATTTCTAGAAACGATAATAATTTCATAACGATCAAAATAAAATTAATTTTCTTTAAATTCTGTAGAATTTTTATTGTGATTTATAAGTTAATTTATTTATGTATGCTATTTCTTCTATAACCTAGTTTTGAAAAAAATGATTATTTTTTATTATTAAATAAGGAATAATAACTATATTTCTGTTAATCAAATATTGGCAATATATACAAACAAACAATGAACATTTTAAAAAGAACTTGGACTTAGAAGTCAATGTATCATTTCATAGAGAAGTTGCATGGCAGTAAAGAGAGTAATATGAACTCTTAGGATTTCCTAACACTTAGTCAATGCGACAAAATGGATTTATTTCGTCAAGTTTTAATTTTTTAATGTTTTGTATTCTTTTTACTTTAAAATTCCTAATGTTGATAGTAATAGGAAATGATGGGACCTGTATAGCGAACATTTTCACTTTGCCGATATAAAAACGCGAACATTTCACTTTGCCGATATAAAAACGCGAACATTTTCTCTTTGCCGATATAAAAACGCGAACATTTTCACTTTGCCGATATAAAAACGCAAACATTTTCCCTTTGCCGATATAAAAACGCAAACATTTTCACTGCACCGATTAGAAGCTTCAATAAAAGAAGGAAAAACATTTTACCACTACGATAGTAAAAGTTGACTTTGTTACGCGAGCATTTTCACTTCGCCGATTAAAAGCTTCAATAGAAGAAGGGAAAACAACCAACTTACCCCTTTTTCATCCTGTCTTTTCCTGAATTCATGCTGACGAACTGAGAAGAAAAAAACCTTTTGTAGGCAATTTACTGAATGTTAATCGATGACCTTCACAATTATGACTAGTTTTCCAAACAAGAAAAGTTTTTTTCCTCATGGCGTTGACCAAATTGTAAACACACGCTGTTCTTTGATCCACTTTTTATTGTTCCCGCTGAATTTAAATGATGTGATTACTTTTTTCACTTGGTTAGTATTTTAAAATTGAAGGTAATGATTTAAAAACATGTTTTACTGTTTGCGCAGGGGGGTTGTATTATGAAAAGTATTATGCTACTTAGAAAACTTAAAAGAACGTACATGAATTGCTTTGAAGTACTTTTCATGATAGAGTTTGCCTCGGAAGTTTTCACAGCATCAACAAAATTTTTGGTATCAAAATGCTCAGAAATGTTGAGGCCGTAACATTATTATTTTTTTTTTCAAAAAATTGAAAAATTTACAATTTAAGACTCCAGAGAGCCCTTAAATAACAGAGACTCGGTAGCACAGACGTCAAACAAGCCATAGCACATCTGTGTATCCGAGCCTTTTTTATTCTTTCTCAGTGTTCGAATCTGGTAATACAAGAAAGCTCAAAAACGTAAAATGGATGATATAAACAAAAGTTATGGGACTGCATTATCACACCTGTCACAAAATATTCAAATAAATGAAGAATTATTTACGGAAATTTCATAATCTCTCTTCTACGATGGAATGACTATGATTAAAGTAGGATTTTTATTATCATTTTCAGAACATCTTATAAATAATCCCGAGAAAAAACTTTCATTCTCCAAAAGATGTTCCATGTGTTGAGTAAACATTTAACCTTCTAAAGATGTACAGAGGTACATAACATAACTATTTACACCTTGCTATCCTGTGGTTTGTTATCGTTATTCAGCTTGTAGTATTCATAAATTATTTGCAAGTATACACACCAACAGCGGTAGAAGTGAATATTACTGGAACACAGTGTGTATTTTCAAAACATATCGGTAGGAAAATATTCCTCCATATTTGTTATAAAAACAGAAAAAAATTATTCGATATTCGTTATTTCTGGTCACCGCAAAATACATCTGAACAGTTGAAACCAAAAACTATTGGCGTACAGTTAACAGCAAAAGAATTTAAAAAAGTTTGTGAAATCTGCTGAAAATGATAAAATTACACCACCCGTCAAATTTAATTGTCTCGGGGCCTTCCCAAAGTGGGAAAACGAGTTTGGTGCAGAAACTCATATCTGAACAAGTGTACGAAGTTCCCATGAAAAATATTGCGTGGTGTTTCAAGTATCCACAAAAATGGTTTCTGAACGAGAAAAATTTTAAATTTGTTTCAGGACTGCCTTCAGAAGTAGAAGAAAATTGCGATTTGATTGTACTGGATGATATGATGAATGATGTAACAAGCGAAATTTCCCAAATGTTTACTATGGGATCACATCATAAGAAATACAGCATAATACTTATAACACAGTATCTTTTTCCGAGAGCGAAATCTATGAGAGATATTAGCCTTAACGCACATTACATAATTTTATTTCGTAATAATCGAGATGTATCACAAGCTGCGTGTTTTGGTCGACAAGCATTTCCGGGGTGCGGTAAATTTTTCATGGATTCATATAAAAAAGCAACTGAAGAACCATTTAGTTATTTGCTTGTCGATGTTCATCCAAGATCGCCAGAAGTACAACGTCTCCGTAAGTCTTTATTTCCCGATCATGGAATGATTAATTGGGTGTTTGTTCCAAAAGAAAAATGAATCGAGTTAGCCGACATGTTCATTTGCTGCATGTGCTAGTTGTTGCAAGTCCTGCTCAACGAAAAGCGATTTTAAAGAGTGCAACAGATGATCAAATAAAAACTCTGTGTGAAATTTGTGAAAATTTATTATCCGGTAACATACCAACAAAAAAGACCAAAAACTTGTGTAGTTACAAAAGAGTGATACGATTATTAGCCAATAGGAGCGTACCTATTTCTCGCAAACGTAAGCTGTTTACTACCAATAGACAATTCGGGGCTTTCTTTCCTTTAATTTTACCAGGTGTTTTGTCTCTTTTAGGGGGAATCGCTGGAAAAGCGATCAGCAAACGCATATAAGAAACATGGCTCAAGAGATGGGTTTAGTTCCGAAAGGGTTAATATCACGTTACTTTGCAGAAACCCAACCAGAAGTTCGAATAGAAAATAATATTTCGAGTTTGTTGCATGAGAAAGAGACACCTGATGACATAAAACCTAAACTGTTATCAGATTTGATACCAAAGTATCAGAGAGTGATGCAACCTCCTCCACCTCCGAAACCATTTGAATTTACTCCAGAATTATTGACAGAACCCGAGCTTCCACTAACAAACAAACCCGAAGTACCATTAAGAATCAACATTCTGGAAAAATATATAGGATATGCTATACCCAAGACACGAAAAAAATATATATTGCCTATTTTAGAAACACTCAAAGATGCTAATTACACATTCAACGATAAAAGCGAATTTGAAGTAGATAGCAAACCAGAATATCGTAGCAATGTAGTAGATCTCTTTAGCTATATGATGAAAAATGATCAACGTGTTTTAATTCCTCCTACAGAATTTGCAAAATTTTACGCAGCATTACGTCATGTGAATATTCCTTTGGAATGTATTGGCAATAAAAGATTAAGAGAACAGTTGCTTCTTTCAGATGCAAATCCTCCGTTCAGAAAGATTACCCCACGTTCGCCAGAAATTAAGAAATGGAAAACTCGGACTGATTAAGAAAATTATACTTTAATCCAAAGGAACCGTCTTCTTTCGGAGGCGTGAAGCGTTTGTCAAAGGCAAGCGGAGTTCACCTAAATGACGTTCAAAAATGGCTTTCGCAGCAAGACCTTTATACATTACACAAACCTGTTCGTTATAAGTTTCAGAGACGCAAAACTATTGCATATGGAATAAATGAATTGTGGCAGAGTGAATTTATTAGACATGCAAAAACTATCTCGTTATATATAACAAAGGATATCGTTATATTTTAACTATTATTGATGTGATGTCACGATATTTAAGAGCTTTTCCAATTAAAGATAAAAAAGCCAGCACAATAAAACAAGTAGTGCAAAAAGTATTTAAAAAAGTAAAACCCAAAAATTTTCCAACTGATAAGGAAACAGAGTTTTACAATAAAATTGTACGCGCTATGTTAAAGCGATATAAAATTCATCACTATTCTACAAAAAGCGAAACGAAATGCGCGATTTTAGAACGTGCGCACAGAACTTTACGAGAACGATTGAACAGAGCCTTTACCTATCGTATAATTCCTATAAATATTATTGCATTTTACCAGAACTAGTACATTCATACAATCATTCTATCCATCGCGCACATGGTTTCGAACCTACCAAATTGACAACAGATGACGAACCCAAATTATATAAACGTTTATATCATTCTAATGTAGATACACAATTCAGTTTTACGGCAGGAGACATAGTCAGATTATCGAAAGCTCGCAAAACCTTTCGCAAAGGCTATTTACCCGGTTGGACTGAAGAAACATTTGGCATTTACAAAAGAGATATCCAACAATTCCTCCAACTTATACATTACAAGATTTTAATTCTAAAGAAATTGAGGGTCGTTTTTATAACGAGGAGTTACAAAAAATAGACAAATCAACGAATGACTATTGGGCAATTGAAAAAATCATTCGGACTAAAGATAAAGGTGCTTCTCGTCAGTTATTTGTAAAAAAAGTGGGTCGGATTTCCAAATTCTCAAAATTCTTGGATAAGAGCCGATCAAATCACATCTCATAATGAATCAGAACACGAATGATTTTCATATTTTGCTATCTTCTAATGCGAGTACGAATTGTTTCCCCAATAACACTCCAGATCATTTCCAAACAAAATTGGCTTATCCAATAACTTTAAACGGAGAATGGGAATGTTGCTTGAGCGGAGTAACAATTTCCGGAAAGTATTTTACCATTCATCCTGATTACAACGATTCTTATTCGATAGAAACCATTGAAAATGTACTGAGCACATCATTGACGCCTGAATTTGTTATCCCCTTCTACAACGAGGATTATCAAGAGTTTACAGAAGGTGTTAATGCTAATGTGAAAAAACTGATAAAATACCCTCCAATTACTTTTTCGCTTATTGAAAACAAAACGAAAATAAAAATCAATATTAACCCCTATTGGGAATTGACTATAACAGACGAAAAGGCAAATAAATTTCTTCGTCTTTTAAAATTAAATCCTAACAAAGATTATGTAGTGCCTGGTTATCCAGCTGGAGCATCAATCACACGCAATTATAGCGCTCCAAATGCTAATTTTTTTTAAAATCAAGAAATTCGAGTTGCGCTCAAAAGTCCATTGACTAAGAAAACATATGAAATTTCACTTAAGGATGTGAATTCGAGCGACATATTTGATCAAATTACTGAGAAAATAATCTATGAAACAGGAGATGTATCCGCTGTTTTAAAAAAGCAGAGAAATAAAGTTATTGTTACCTTGAATTCTAATATTAAACTAAGAATGATTTGAAATTCTTGTCTTCTACTGATGGACGCATTAAATATAAAAACCGAATCGCACAACATTCGCGATGCTATTTTTCCCATTTGATTTGACTTTTCCGAAATTACACGGAAGTTGGACGGAGAGAAATTTCATCTTATCGAATACGAAAATTTTCCTCTCATTCAAAATGCACGAAAAATTTACAAGTTGAAAATTCGGAGTGGTATGTATCAAGTGCGTGCCTGCTCCCGGGTTACAACATTTTGAAGTCTTTTCGTTTTAAATATTAAAAAATAACACAATTATTCTTCATCTGAATTTTATATTCTTTTTCATTATTTTACATTAATTCTAAATGCTAATTCTGTGAGGTTTAAAATTACAGTTCTTTACAATTATAGCATTTATCTAAAAAAAATCATTTTACATTTTTGTATACAATGTCGTGCACGCAGTTTTACTCTCCTTACAGTTCAGCTATTATATCAAGAATAATGTTTTATTTTTTTAAAAATTAACTCGTGCGAAGAGTCGGAGTGGTATGTACCAACACGCAGATACTTTGTTTAAGGAATTTAAGTATATTGTTTTGAGAGAGTTGGTAGATTCTAAAGTCGAAATGATTGTGTCGCTTCATACTAAAGTAACTTTCGGAGAAAAGTTGTCAAATATGCTAGGATTTCGTACGAATACTTTCACAGAAGGAAATTATACGTCGGATTATATTTTAGAATTGCGAGCAGGAATTACAGAGGTGTATGTGTATTGTGATATTATTGCTCCTTCATTGGTTGGAGATGTATCAGCATCTATCTTAAAAATAATACCAATTGCCAACGAATATAAGAAGCAAATCGCAAAACAGTTTACTGTCCCGTTATATTTCCCCATCAGGAAGAACTATTTCGATACAATTGAAATCGAATTAGTAACAAGTAGTGGCACACCCATTAAATTCATATCAGGCAAAACAAACCTTGTCTTGTCGTTTCGAAGGAAAACTGCATAAAACAACCTACAAAGAGTTTTTATTGTTATATGCAAAACTGTCAGCCATGGAGAAACGTGGGCAAAGATTAGATCCGAATGATTGTATTGTATACTATTGTAAACAACAAATAGGAAGTGGCTCTTACTTTGCTTCAAATTATCCTATACAAAGAGGTTATGGGCTATTTAGTAATCTTAGGAGATATGCAATGCCGATTATGATGAAAGCCGGTAAATATTTGGGAAAACATTTACTGAGCACGGGTCAGAATGTATTGGTAGATATTTCGCAAGGAAAATCCTTTAAAGAAGCTTCAAAATATATCAATTGCGGCAAGTTGGTGAAGAGATTAAAAAGGATATACTTCGCAAATTGAAAGATGGAGGAGGTGTTAAAAGAAAGAAACAGAGTTCACGGCGACAGACCAAGAGAAAAAAGTCTTGCGAGAAAGAGGTGTTTACTGAGATCTGTGAAAAAATGGAAAAGTGCTACTGCACCAAAAGTGAATTAGATTTGTTTACAACATATCTCCAATACAATTGGCAATAGATCGATCATCGTTTGTGGAAGTTCATCCTGTTGCATCCATATCTGACAACAACACTATTGAATTCCTCATATCAGGTTTAGGCGAATCTTACTTCGATCTTTCACACCTTTTTCTAAATGTTCAAGCACGAATTTTAAAAGGAAACGGGGAAGCATTTCAGAATGATGACAAATGTGGAACTATTAACTATCTATTGAATACTATTTTTGCAGAATGTCACATTTCGCTCAACGATCGTCAAATTTCGTCGGAAAACAATTATGCTTACAAAGCGTACATTCAAAGCATGTTATTTCATTCTGAATCGTCTTAAAAAAATTTATTGAGTGCCGGACTATTTGTAAAAGACACTGCTGGAAAATTTAACGATGTCACCCTTACAGATGCGGGGCTTAATAAAGGACTAAGAAAAAGATGGGACCGTGTGAAAAATGGTAAAGTTTTTGACATGTGCGGTATTCTTCACACCGATATTGGAACCCAATCTAAGCTTTTAATAAATGACACATCAATCAGAATTCGATTGATTAAGGCCAAATATGAATTTTTCTTATTAGCTGCTACATGGGACTATCGTATTCAAATAGAATATATAAGTATATATCTCAGAAAATGTGAAATTTCAAATTCAATTCTAGTGGCGCATGAAAAGGCACTTGAACAGTCGCTCATACAAATGCCTTTTACACGAATTGAAGTGAAAACTTTCACAGTGAGCTCCGGTCTGAAGAGTGTAATAATCCCTAATGGAGTAAATGGCGTTTTGCCTTCGAGGATAATTTTAGGCCTAATTTCGAGTTCTGCATTTAATGGAGATATGAAAAAGAATCCACATTCAATTTTAAACATTATAATTTAAACCCTATTTCGCTCAGTGAAAATGGTATACAGATACCCACTACTGCCTACACACCTGACTATGCAAAAGATTTGTATGCGAGAAACTATTTAAAAGTTTATGCACCGATTTAGCACAACACAAAACGAATGTTTCATATGACGATTACAAAGAGAACATATGCCTGTACATTTTTGATCTCACACAAGAAAAGTCAGCTAGTGAACCATTTGGAAATGTGACACGAAGTGGAGATATTTCAATTCACTTAAAATTTGATGCAGTGCTCCCCGAAACAGCTACGTTGATTGCTTACATGGAAATGCCCTCGCGTATAGAAATCGATAAAAGCCGAAACGTATTCATAGATTATTAAAAGCCAGCTCATGGATTCACTTGTTTTGAATAGGTTATCTCTTTCAGACTCCAGGCTATGGTATGGTTTCTCGGGGGCCTATTCTAGTGATAAACTTCCGAAACAAAGGAAACGTTATCGCTCCTTCATTGTGAATACAGATCCTGCTTATTTCAAGGGTTGACATTGGCAAGCTATATATTTTAGACAAGACAACCATTGTGTTTTTTTCTGTTCTTATGTAACACGACCTCAGTATGATATTGAACAATTTATTTTTGAAAACTCAACCAGTTTCGAATGGAACGAAAATATTCTGCAACATCCAAAAACACAATGACATGCGGTCTCTTCTGCCTATATTTTTTGTGGCATATTTCTCGAGGGCTACCAATCATCTGATTGCGCAATGGAAATCACTGTGCTAATGAACGACTTGTTCAAAATTTTGTGCAAAGGTATTTTAAACTAGTTCATGTTCCCCGACCTCTATCTCTTCAGTACTGCCAACCTCTGTAGACCAGTGTATAAAAGCAGAACCAGATTTTACTCAAGTTTAAAAGAGAACTGACAATGGAGAAATTTGGTTATCTGGTTTGCGATAGCTGTTCACCTGGAGAATTTCTCTACATCCACCCATCCTTATTTTTTAATATAATTGATTGTTTTCAGAATGTTTTATAACGTAAAGATATTAGCGATAAGAGAAATGTCTATTTTAAGATATTAAACAACAGTGAAATTGTGCAATACATTCACAATTATGCACAAGAAGAATGCTTTGGTTTTTGTCAACTACATCGAAGTGATCCAAATGACAAATTTAAAGTGTTTTCTCCCAATAAACATCTGTTTGTAAATCTATTAGATTGTATTCTAGAAGCAAGAGATATCACTTTAGATGAAGGTGATTGTCCACGTTTTCAGCTGCAATTTGGCTTTTTTAAACTGCTAACAAATGATGAACTTGTAAAATTATTTCATATACTGTAACCAAAATGTGACGTGTGTTTTTGTAAATTTCAAGTTATATTTTGAAGAAAAAAATGTTACAATATTTCTTGAAATAATATTACTTTTTTGCATAACCATTTATTGATGAGTTTTTGTATTACCATGCATCATTTGTGTAACTCTGATAATATTACTTAATATATAACCATTTTACTGATGAAATTTTGTATTCTATGTTATGTGTATTGCCAAATATTTAAAAAATATGATTTGTGTAACCTTCACCTAAGAATCGAAATAAAAGCTAATTTGTTTAAAACCTTTTTTGACTTATTTATTTCTTTATACATGTTATCTAATTTAAATGTATCCTTGGGTTAAGATAGTTTAAAAACATAAACACTATTAAAAACAAGGTTAACGTCTAGTTTAAATATATCCTTGACAAAAGATCATCTAAACAACTTGATAAAAGAAATTTAAATGAGTCTTTTTAATAAAAATTATATACACGAAAATAAGATAAATATTTCAAGGCAAAGCTGTCTGTAAAATTAGTATAAATACTGCAAACGAAACGTATCTTAACAATCGACTTGCTTAGCATCTCACCCTCGCTTTCCTCCTGAAAAGATGGCCAGCAAAGACGGTAAGCATATTTTCGAAAAATCCTTGGTTTTAGTTGTTTAAACATTAAGGGAGCCTAAACTTACTTTATTTTCTGTAGATAGGAAAAAATTAAAACGTGGGTTCGTGGAAGAAGAAGAAGGATATCCTAATGTTAGCCCAAAGAAAAGTGTAAAGAAGGAAAGCCTCAAAATATTTTTTATTTAGATTTAAGTCCTCCGTCCAGTGGCTCGCACGAAGTAAAAATTCCCCCATATAACGTTTATTTGAGGAAAGGAGCTGCTATAGAGCTAAAAGAGTTTCGCAAATCTTATTACATAGCTTTTAGCATAACTGTTGACGGAGAAATTCGGAACAGGTTTAATTTACCATTGGATCAATTAAATGTTTTAATGAAAGGTGTGGAGGCGATACACGAATATGTGAAGGATTATAATTAGAAAAATATTTTTTATCAGTTTCATCAATTTTAAAATGAAATTTTTTTACACGTGAAGTTGAGAATGAAGAAGTAACGCAAAAATTTTATTTCTGCTCACATGCAGAACGTATACTTTCGCGTTATCAAATATTTAAAGCAATCGATAATGCTTTAAAAAATAAAACTAGACAGAAAATTTTATACAAAACGGAAGTGGATGGACTATAAAAAATATACAACATATTGATGTTCATCTCGTTAATTACAGAGGAAATCGAGGTGGTTGCGCAAATGTTATTTTACCTGATAAGTTAAGAAATAAAAAAAGCACTTTTAGGCATAAAATGCACTCAGAATCGATGTTTCATATATTGCATTGCTGCAGCGCTATATCCATCCACAACTAATTCTAATTTATCTCAGAAATACAATTAATATTTATGCCGCTTAAAATATGACTTTTTAAATTTCCCTGTAGAAGTAAGTCAAATAAAAAAATTCGAAAAATTCAATCACTTACATATTAATGTATACAGTTTCAATGAAGATGTTTTTCCGATTTTCACAAGTAAAAACATGCACAAAAAACAATAAACTTATTATTGTATAAACAACATTATTTTTTGATTAAAAATTTTAATAGTCTTTTAACCAAAAAGAAAGAAATTCACAAGTATTGTGAAAACTGTTTGTGTGGTTTTTAAAGAGAATCTGCACACAAAACCTTGTGTCTTAAAAATAGCGCACAAAAGGTAACCATGCCTACAATCTATGATAATAAAATACAATTTACTAACTTTTCAAAATCTTTTTATCATCCATTCGTAGTTTTTACAGATTTTGAATGTATGTTATCACCACTTTCAAATACTTTACACAGCACAAGTCTTACAATTCCACTCGAAAAACACATTTCATATAGTTATAGTATGATATGTTTAGATAATGGAAATAAAATAATTTTTAAAAGGTTTTATTATGGCGCTTGTTCTTTTTATTGCATTTTTTCGAAATTTTATCATACATCGTAACAAAGTCAACTTTCACTATCGTAATGATAAAATGTTTTCCCTTCTTCTATTGAAGCTTTTAATCGGCGAAGTGAAAATGTTCGCTATACAGGTCCCATCATTTCCTACTACTGTTGATTATAGATATTTCAATCAAACGAAAATATTTGTTTTACTTAATTTGTTACAATCAAAAGACCGCAAGTCATCTAACCATTGTGTGAATACGAGTATAGTCTACAAACTCAAATATTGAAAAAAATATTGAAATCCGTAATTTAAGTCAAACCTACACTTGAAAAGTTTTTGAAGATTAAAAGACAAATATTAAAAACGAATAAAAAAACCAATGAAAAAGCAATATATTTAAGAAGTATCTACAACAATGCAGAGAATCAACTTATTTAAAGCCATTATCAGGATAATACGTGAAATAAGTTATTTAAATAGGTAATCATGCTAAAGATACAGTAATCTAAAAAAAAAAACTAAAGGGCATGTTTATAGTAATTTGGAGGAAATTCAGATCAAATTTAAATTTGCAGAAGTGGGTCTTTCCCATTTCTCCCACGGGTCCAGAGGAGTTTTGAAAGTCCGCAATGTACTTGAGGGATCCGTAATACGAGAAGGAAGCTCATGAAAAATAATATTAATTAATAATACATAGTTTGTGTGTAATATAAATAATAAAATACACAAACGTCATTAGGAACATTTCTGGTTACGTATTAAGTTAAAGGAAAAAAATCTTTTCAGTACTAACTATTCTAGAAATATTTGGTTGTTGATTGGTTTTAAAATGAGTTGTGGTGGAATTCATTATTCTGAAGCACTATGTTTTTTAAGTACCTACAAGCAGAGGAGACTTTTTTTCTAGGTTGCAACTGAATCCTTTTCGAAGGAGAGAATATTACTTTTCACACACACAGTCAATATTTTTAAAAAAATATATACATATCGTAACTTTTATTTTATAATTCCCTATTCAGTAATCAATGTTTGTTTAAAGATAACTGCACAGATCATAAAGGTATTATATATACGTATGAAAGGGTTTCTCCCTCTCTCTCTCTCTCTCCCCATACTTAAAGAAAGGACTCCCGGAGAAAAGGTTGGAAGCCTTGTTCTGAAGGAACGAATTTATAGGATTTAAAGAAGTACTAAACCGTTAACTCTTACTTTGAGTATTGTCAAAAATATGTTCGTTGAAAGAAGTTGATATAATTAATCATTCATTTTGAACAAAACTATTTAATTCTGAAATATAGGATGTCTAAGCTAGAAGATACTTCTACTAGGATGTCTAAGCCACAAACACACTTCTAATATCCTATACTAATGTTAAGTTTCCGAAGCAATAAAACTTCTCATTAAAAATTCCTTAGTTGATAATGTTTTCATCTAATCTAACATTTACAGAAAGGAGGGGTGGGTGGGAAATATTGGTAATCATAACAAAGTTAACATCAAAATGCTAATATATTAATCAAAAATTCAATTACATCTAAAGTATGATTAATTTATTCCATATTAGTTGATAAATCAAGTCCTTTAAATATTTAAGTTTAGTGTAAGAATATATATAACATTAGAATAATTCTATAATGATTAAGTTAATATAAGAATGTGTATGTTAAGAAGAAAGACATTTTAAAGCAATACATTTTAACGCACAAAAACATTTTTCATTTCATATAATGTTGTTGTACATATTGGACATATATAGGGAAAATAAAGTTGGCAAATTTATATATAAATTCACGTTTCTAATGTATGATACAGAAAATTAAGTTTCTAGATTTGAAGGCAAAAATTATTTCTCAATATCACAATCGATATATTTTATCCAATCTATAAATTTATATAAATCAACCCATTATGAAACGTTTGAAATTAAAATAATGTGAATTTTATTTCATGATATAACTTTCTAACATGACAACTAATTGAAAGTGATTTATATGTACTTAATGACGTTTATGAATTGAAAGTAGCTTCCCATTTTGTGTACCTAGAATCAAGGTGGAGCAACTTCCAATAACAATCCGATGAAACCATCAGGAACACATCTGCCACAATAACCTCCACATTTTCCTTGGATAACTTGACCTCTCTGTGAAAAAATAGCAACATTAGTTGAGATAAAAAAAATCGACGATTTTTTTTTATTCACACATGTTTTATGAATTTACAATTCTATTTAAAGACAGCTATTTTTGTGAAATCATGGAGACATATCAAGCCTGTTGTTGATTTTACGAAAACTATTCGATGTGTATCCACACATTTGACCATGGATTATTTTAATATTCTATTCTATAGCTTAAAGTCAGAAGTGAAAATTTTTGTAGCACCGTTTTAAAAACTATTTCATATGGACAGATAAAATTTCATTCTTATGAAAACTATAAGAAATTCAACCATTACTTCATTTAAGGTTATTTATTAATAAAAAAAGGATAAGAAAATAAAATTTTAAAATTATGTTTTTAGGGTAATAGTTATCTTTTGTGTGTGTGTGGTTACTAAGCCCAATAACTTATTTTACATTCAATGTTATCTTTTTGCAATTTTCAATTACCTATTGAAGAAGATTAAGTGTTGAAATTTCTTTTGGTATTTTCTTCATTTATACACCGTTTTTATATTAAATGATGCAAATAAATGAAATTTTTGTCATAAGATGCGAAAACTGATTTCTCTCTGTTTGTATTCGTAAAAGTGAAAAAAGTGTAATTTTCATTAGTTTTAAGCCAATTGACAAAATAATAAAGCAGAACACACCATTCAACACGGGAAACATAACTCGTGCAGTGTCTAACTGAAAAATATTTCGGAGGCCTCAAAGATGGCACAACCACAGATCTTAACACGCCAGAAATATAGGGGTGGCTATCTGAAGTACCGACTTATCGAAAAATGAAAAGGTGTGACAATGATGAGGTATATTCAATACACCCCATTCATTCACTCTAGTTGCTGTAATCGTATGATAATGACAAATACAAACTGAAAACGTTCGTTCACCTTGGTGCCTTTACACAAGTATATGGATAACATGATGTTGCCTGCAGGATCAGAATTAGTCTGAAAAAATGACATAACGCCACTTTGTATAAGATTGTCACGTCTCTGCTGTTCATGGATGCCGCTATAATGGTAGCTGTGTAGATAGTCTGGTCCATTATGCTGCATGTATTATCATCCTGTCCGCGAGGACAATTGTCATGTAGCAAGTGAAATAAATTTCTAACTTAGGATACGTGACATGGTTGCAATGATCCTGATGATGGCATGATCCAGCAAGGTCGCTCGTACTGCATATTTGCCCCTTTTTGGCATTAAGGGCCGGAAGAAACTGAGACGCAGGAAAGTGTTCTGTACGGACTTTCAGGACACATCAACTCACCTATCAGTTATTGCATCACTACCGACTCGAAAAGCAATTTCGTAAACATCGTAGTTTCAGTATGCTATAATTCTGCCACGTTCAAATTCCGATACGAACAGCTAGAAGTTCCACCTTCTTGCTCGAGAAATAACACATTTCTTAAGCAAACAGATTCGATTGGGACTTCTCAGCGAGAAACCCATTAAAAGAAAAATCCTTTCTTTTATTAACATTATATTTGATGGTATTTTATCAGATGTTCTGAAATGCTGCTGGTTTATATATTCCAGCATATTATAACATCTATGAAAATGTCACGAATCGTTTTTGTTGAGTGAAAGGTATAGAAAAACAAGTAAAAGTGTAACTTTAACACAACATATTTTTATGAACTAAACTGAGTTCCAAAATCACATTCTAACACTCTCAGAAAATTTATTTTTATAAATTGATTTCCAACAGATATAAATATTCAGAAGTACATAATGCAGTAAATTAAAATTTTACTGCATTACATCCGGCCATCGTCGATAAGGTATGGTGGTTAGTGACGTGGACTGAAGTGCCGTAGGGCCTGGGTTCGAATCTTAGGGAAGACGTGGAAGTTTGTAAGTGTATAGTGCCTTTGTGGCATGGAGGTACTCTAAATTGCCGACGAGCCGCAAGTCCTCTTGTGAGGTTGGTAGTAGGAGAAGAGAAGTTGGAGACCTTTGATCAACCCCAGAGTGTTCTCCCTTAAAATTAGGGTGCTATGGAGCCAAATCATACTGTCACCAGTATGGTGCTCAAAGCTACTGATAATGACAGGCGTACAACTAGCCCCTTACCACAATGAATTTCGTGGGCATTGATCTGATGTTAATGTCTATCAGGTGGCATAAGTAACAACAACAATTCATTTCTATCATATGATTTCATATGCCTATATAATTATCGAAACAAAATCAATATTCTTAATAACTTGAGAGGGAAATATAGCTCTAGTGCAGCTTTAAAGTTTGTTTAATAAAGAAATCCATTCATACCAATCAAATTTAAAAAGGAGAAAAACATTAAAATCAAAATGAGAAAGTTAAAATATTCCTAATTTTTTTGTACAATTCGGTCACTAAAATGCATCTCAATGGTTCTGCCAATATTTCTCAAAGATAATCTGTAGGAGATATCTTATTGATTAAAAATAAAGACAACCACTTTGTGTAAACAAACAACAACAAAAAAAGTAAAGTTTTTTGTTTTAGTGCATGCATAGGGGTTTCAGATTGCGTGGCAAAGTAAAATTTTCAAAATGTAGATAATTTTTAAATCCTTTGCATTTACCTCAAGCCATCGAATTCTACTCGAAGGATTGTTCCCATCAGCAATCCATTTTGTAAAAGACGAAACCATGAAACCTGTCCCAAGTAAGCTAAGGGAAAACCGACCTTGTGGACATGATGCTATACTGTAACAATCTCCAGCTTCTGCAAAAGGAATTGGCCTCTGCCCTTGCGTATGAGAAAACGTCCAGTCATGGGCTGAAAATATAAAATTTCATTAATTACTAAAGTTACGTAAATTTTTGATAAAATTAAAATCCTTGATATCAATATTTTTTGATACTTCTAATTTGAGTAATTTAAAATATAACTTGAAGTCATTCACACTAGCAAAAGATTCTTACTATGTGTGGAGCCCCCTGGGTTCCACCCTCTGCACCAAGATTAATTTGAGGCAAAGAATCACTAAGAGCCATTTTGGATAGTAATAACGTATTTATTATAACACTTCCAATATCAGAAACTCTAATAACATAAAATATTTCTATGTTACGTCAAACAAAAGGGATTTACCTTTAATATTAAATTAAATTACGAATTATGAAATTAATCAATAATTATGCGCAAGATCAAATATAAGATCTACTGAAATAGGAGGTCCGAGAGATACACGTTACTCGAATTATTAGCTTTCATTAACTTTAACTAATTTTATTAAACTAACACTTATTTTAAGCGTAAATAAATTATAGTTACCGCTTGGTATATCAGCTTTCTAGTTCTTCCGTAGAATAACAGCAATAAGGCTTCACTAACGTAATCCAATGGAATCCTCTAAATTTGAGGCTACTGCTGCTGGCTCAATAGCCTTCATACTTGCTAGCTTACAACGCTCTACTTAAATACCCTATCTACTTTGCATATCCCGTTCACTTTTTGGAGTTGATTGGAAATATGCGTGATTTTATAATCCCCAAAAAGACGCCTAAGAATGTTAGTGGAAAGGTTCCGTACAAATTCGTCAAAACTAGCCCACTAGCTGGACACAATTCCCAGTTAGTTTTTTTGAAAGTTTACGATATCTACTTGTTATCTACACTATTAAAATTCGTACTTCGCCACGAAACGGTATAATTCATTTTACAAAATAATGATATGTTCTATTTTTTACGATTTGTTCTAAAATGAGTCAAAATTGATACGTTTTTATTAAAACGATTTCTAAATCGTTCCGCTTGCATTTCTTTTCGCGTTAATGAAACAATATTTTACACTAAAAAAGTTCATGCTTTTCTCTTTTAGAATTTGTCATTTAAAAATAATTAAATGTCAAAAACCTTTTTTTTTACGATTTTTCAAAAAATACTGAAAATTTTATTTAAATACTTATTAACTTCTTTATTTATAAAAATAATCTCACGAAACTTTTTCCCGTGTGTAGAACGATATTATCCGTCATCTGTGCAACGATTGAAAACATTGCTTAAAAATTACGGGTTTTTTTTTAAAAAATTGTATTTTTCGTTTTTTTCCCCTTTTTGCCAGAAATATTTTAGTATTATTTTTCTTTCATTTTTTGTTTAAAAATTACCGCTGTTTGCAATCGATGTGTTAAGTTTGTAAGCATTAACTTAAAACTCATGCTCTTAATTTTTTTAAAAAAATTTCATGAAAAGCTCTGTTTTGTGCCAATGTTATTCGCTTCAACTCTGAGGATACGGGTGAAATTTATGTGCATGCGCCATACATAAGGTCACTGTTTTCACTGTTTTTGAAAGGCAAATTTCGCTGCTTTCATCATTTACTTTAATTGATGTTTATAGCAGTATTCAGTTCAATATACATTACAGATAAATGTTTTAAGGAGTGCAAGATAACTGATAGTTTTCTTCATTATATGTTAGTTTTGTATAACACACTTCTTTTTTTTACCAGATACGTGTCTAAATAATTTACTAAAAACAGTGGAATGAAAAACGTTAAAATTAAAATAAAATATCAAAATGTTTTTATCATATTGGTTTTTTTTCTTTTTGAATATTTTTTCAGTACGTATATATATCTAGACTTTCCTCATACTGTTTTCTTTATAACTTATATATATTTATATGTTTCATCAAACATTCAAACATTCAGAAAAAAGCAATCGTTTCAATAGCTATATGTAAATTTTTCTTTTATTTATTACTTATAGAAATTTGATTTTAATAAATATGTATATGTTTTTTTAAAAGGATTATTCTATTATTTCATTACTAAATGAATTCTTTGTTAATTAAAAAGTACTCCGTCTATTATTTTGGATCAAAATAACGTCGAAAACTTTTTTTTACGAATTTTTAAAAAATACTCAAATTTTAAATATTTATAATAACTACTTATCAAATTCAAATTTCTTATAACTCCTTCATTCATAAAAATAATTGCATGAATTGGAAAGATAATTTATTTCGTCACGATGCTGTAGATGTTTTATTTCTTTTTTTTACAAAACAAGGATACTTTACATATTTTATGATTTTTTCTAAAATGAATCAATATCGATACGTTTGTATGAAAATGTTTTTAAGAAACTCATGCTTTGATCTTTTAGAGTTAGTGATTTAAAAAATAAATTGCCGAGAAAACTTGTTTTATGAATCTTTAAAAAACACTCAAATTTTAAGAATTTATAAAAACTACTTATGAAATTCAAAGTTTTTATAACTTCTTCATTTATAAAAATAATTGTGTGAAACTTTTTTCCGTGTTTCGAACATTTCAAAAATTGCTCACAATTTTGATTCAACATTTAATACAGTTCTGAAATTTTGTAATTATAAAAATTTCTACTTTTTTCAACATACAACTATTTTTAAAAAGGTACATTTTCCTTTCCGGGGCCTAAAAAGTTGCAGAGTGAATGAGTGAATATTTAAGTCCCACTGTTCACTTACACGAGAGCTCTGATAGCGAGAGGGGAATGGGAATTTCCCTGACAATATGTTATGCATTTTAAAATGTTCGTGCAACTCTGGTGGGAAATAAATCTTTCTGACACAGAAAAGAAGCGAAAAATTTCGAAACAGGGAATTTTTAATTACACACTCGGTAAAAGCCCGAGCAGCGCCTGGCTAAGCGGAGGAGGGGGGGGAGTCATTTTGAAAGAGTATTAGAAGTGCTGATTTTGTGAAGGAAAGGGAAAATTTATAAAAGTAGAGAAAGCCCGTGCAACGCCGTGGCATAAAGCTAGTAATATAATTAATTATGATGTACTAAATATTTTCAAAACAAAAAACGAAACTGAATATATTTATACCACTGCACAACTTTTGGTGCATATGTAATGGGTTGTTCAGAAAGTAATTTCCTTTATTGTGAGAAAATGATGAATCATATAATGAATAAATATTTTAGTAAATAATATATTGCCCATTCTGTTTCAATAAATTTTGCTATCTTTCTAGCAGTAGCATGATTCAACGCTCATAAAATGTTTGTTCTTTGCTGGCAAAAAACTGTTCCGGGTGATTTTTGACCTCAACATTTTAAGCAAAGGATTAACCTTCTACAACAGTTTGTAGAGACAACAACAAATAATAATCAGAAGGTACCAGATCTGGAGAACATGGTGGGTGTGGCAGTATATCCCATTCAAATTGTAAAGGTTTTGGCGAGTTACTAAACTTGTATGAGGACTTGCATTATCTTGGTAGAACACTACACCTATTTTTCTGATCAATTCTGGACTTTTCTGTATTGAATCATTCAATTTGCTCAGCTGATGATAGCAATCGTTGCGTTGTCAGGTAAAAGCTAAAAAAAACACATTCCTTTGAAGTCCCACCTAATTGATAGCATTACCTTTTTTTGATGAATATTGGCTTTCGAAATGCTTTGAGCCGATTCATCTTTTTTTTTTTTTTTATACTCCATGATGTTTTGCGTTTGACATTATTATAGACAACTCATTTCTCTTCCCCAGTGATGATGCCCTTCAACAATGGATAATTTTCTTGATATTTGAGAAGCAAATCACAAACGTGAACGCGAGGACACAAATTTCTTTCTGTGAGAACATGAGGAACCCATACGTCGAGCTTTGAAGTTAAACTAGGCCTTTCAAGTGGTCATGAACAGTTGAATTCAATACATTGAACCTCTCAGTGATCTCACGAGTTATTATTCAATTTTTTGAATCAAATAAATTCTTTATTGCGTCTTTATCAGCTTCAACTGGCCTTCCAAAAAGTGGGGCATCTTTAACATCAAAATTGCAGGATCGAAATTTTGCAAACCAATTTTGGCACTGAGGTACAGTCAATACGTCTTCTCCATACACATCGGTTAATTTTTTTCTCGCTTGAACAGCATTTTAACCTTTCCGATATTAAAGAAGTCAATTATGCTGAAAATGCTACTTTTTTTTCACTCCCCATATTTGAAAGGGGACTTACCATAAACTACTGCATAGAATCATTTGAATTTTTTTACAAAAGCAAGCCTTGTTCTATAAACTCTCAAAACATATAATTATTATGCAACGTGTGTGATGATGATGATGATTGTTAATTTTAATGGCGCAAGGGCCAACTTTGGCCAAGCTTCGCCAATGCAACGTGTGTGACGTTGTGTGCAAAAAAAAAAAAAAAAATTAAATCTTGTTGAAATCTGTTGGGGAAAAAAAGAAATTGCTTTCTGAACAACCCGATATAACTTAGCCGGCGAAATATTTTTTAAACAATTTGGCATTTAATGGGTTAAGTATTTTATTCATTTTGAATATTTCTTTCTTTAAGGGAATATGGTACCTTTAAAAAGGACCAACCTATCGTTTTTTTAATTTTTATTTAATCTTATTCTTTGCCTTACTATCTTTTGATTGATATATTATTTGTACAAGTCGGAAATTTAGAAGTTGAAGAAAACTTCGTTTGAAAACAAATTAGGCACTTCGGCCACACACCCTTTTTTAGAAAAAAAATCTAAAAAAAGCGTTTTGATAAAAAAATCTATTTTATAAAGAGAAATAATAATTATAAAAAAGAATGTGTAATAAATAAGGCAGAATATTTTCGAGGCAATACAATAGTGTAATTTTTCTTCTTTGTGAAATGTGTGCATGTAAAATTTTTGAATTAAAGCATTTTAAATTAATAATTTATAATTTCAGTTCTTATTCCAGATATGTTTTTCATACAAATGTAATACTTCAATATTATGTGAAGAAAACAACCAAACTGTCGGTCGTGACAGAAAAAAAATTTGTTTAAACATTTTACTTTAATTTTCTTGCGCAATTATACCTTTTAAAATTGATCATTTACAAAAATGTATGGGTTGAAAAATACGAAAATGCAATTATTTCCAAGAAAAAAGATATAACTAATATCTTAAAGTTTTATTTTAAGTTTATTTAAGCTTATTATAATTTTTTTTCTGAATTACACAGTTTAAAATGGTTTTTCTCAGTTTGTGTTTTTCGAAACATAAGTGCATTCAAAATGCTACTCCTTCCACAACTATTTACCAATCACTTCCATCTTTTGCTGTGTGTTGCATATAAAGCATATAACAAAATTAGGGATCCATTTTGCTATAAACTGAATACTTTTTTTTTAAAAAAATTAAAATGTAAGAGATATTGGCTTTTCGTTGATTTTTAGCATGTATATCAACATTTTATTTTTTCTCTCAAAAACGAATTAAGTTATTGTTAAAGAGATCCCTAAAGTTGTTTATAACATTCATAAGAATATTACAAAAAAATTCAGATTAAAAAATTTATAATTACAAAAGGAGTAGAATTTTAAAATTTTCTTAAAAAAATTAAAATTTTTAAAATTGTGTGAATAATATAACAAAAATTTCATCTCGTATCATTTTCTGGAGTAGAAACACTATAAAAAATGTTAAAATATAATTTTTAAATACATAAAGACAGAAAGTAGCTCAAAGGGTACCAAGTCCTCTTAAGAGAAAGACTATCTGAAATAAGAAGCTGTACATCCGAAAGTCATCTAAGTATTCCCTCTTTCTTTTCAAAAGACCTTTAAAACCAATCAGTTAGCATATTAATATAATGCCCTTACATTTCTTTTCAGATCCCCAAAACTTCTTCAGCTATTCAAAATGATGGACTTTGATAAATTTTCTGAGATTAAGGTAACGTCACAATTTAAAGCAACATAAGAGCTTTGGAGAAGGACCTCACAGTTTAGAGGCTCGGTCAAGGGGAAAGGACAAAATTTGAGCTGGAACCCAACTCTCGAAACTTCCACAGCATGCCAATCTGAGAACTTCGACCCTCGAAAAGACTCAAATTCACGATTCAACAGAAATAATGCCTTTCACAAGTTCGCGACTATGCAAACCCCGCTGCCTCGAATATTTTTAGGTTTCAGAATTAAGTGCAAATCATCAAAACACTGATGCTCCGTAAGGAAATTTGAAAGACCTAGAAAGCGACATAACAAGGAGTTATCCACGAATGGATGGAATTGCGTATCCACATTCTTTCGGTTAGAATATGCTAATGATTAACTTTTAGGAACCTATTTCTAACTAGCTGAATCTCTAGAGCATTCAACGGAGCATCTGTATGCCTTTTAAAACAGGATACAAACCCTATGTAAAAGAATAAATTCTTATACGATTGTAGCTCCGTCAACCCGTGTGGACATTACAAATACTCCACAGATCGATTCGTGAACAGAATGGCCACTATTATGTTGTGTGAGTTCAAACTATAATTAAATGCACATTTTACTTCTTTATATTAGTTTAATATCTATCTTACTTCACAGTACAACACATTACTAAATACCGATCATTTCTCACAGTTGCGTGGTATTTATATGCAATCCTCCACTCAGTCACAGTTAACAGTCTTTAACTGGTTGGAGTTAAATATACCACATCTCCTCCCTCCTTAAGGAACAAGTCTCTCCGGAGGTCACCTGATTCTCCCGGAACGCCTAGGAAATGCCTGTCTGGAACTGGTGGAATCCTCGGCTCGGAGTCAGTCTCTTTAGCTGAAGACTGTGATAGATCGGGAACCGCAACATCAGTACGAAAGATGAAGCCAATTCCTTGTTCAGATCCTTAAAAATATCTTCCGCCGCTTCTGCATGCTGATTATTAGAATTGTTTTCTCGAATCTCTGCTGATGGAAATCTCTGGTGATTAAGTGAAATGATGTTTTCTTGCACTTTATCCCCCACTGGACGGATCTGATCAACATGTCGTCTCGCCAGGGTTCCTTGAACATCAATGATGTAGTGGAGTACGCCATCCTGGTTTACAATGGTACCAAACTTCCATCAAGTATTAGTTGCTCTGTAAACTCTCACAACCACTCGATCTCCAACATCAAATTTCCTATCTCGGAATTCAAAATTATCTCTTCGTAATTTATCCAGAATTTTTGTTTTCAATTCAGGTAAAAGTAAATCTATCCTGGTTCTAATGTCTCTTTTTAGGAATAACATGGCTGGACTAAGTGTTGTAGTTACATTAGGAGCTTTTCGGTATTGCATTAAAAATGTACTTAATTTCTGTTGTATAGTACCTTCGTATTTATGCATAGCTCTTAATGACTGCTTTAAAGTAGCAACATAGCGTTGTGCTTATCCATTACTAGAAGGCTTGAAAGGTGCACTAGTTTTGTGCTTAACTCCATTTTTATGCATAAATCGCTGAAATTCATAGGATGTAAACTGAGATCCATTATCGCTGACAAGTACCCTAGGTAATCCGAATCTTGCAAAACTAACTCGAAGACATTCGATGGTTTTCTTGGTTGTGGTTACCTTCATAGGATATACTTCTAACCATTTGGAATGAGCATCAACGATCAGAAAAAACATGTGTTCAAAAAAATTGGTCCAGCAAAATCTACATGAATACGTTTCCAGGGCATACTGGGATTTTTCCAGTAATGAACTTTAGATTTTAGGGGGGGGATCAGCCTTATATCTAACACAATCGACACAGTTTTTTGCGGCTTCTTCGATACCTTTATCTATATTTTCCAATAGACAAACGATCTAGCTATAGCCTTCATTTTTAATATTCCTAAGTGTCCAGCATGTAATTCTTCCAGAACATTCTTCCGAAATTTCCTTGGAATACAGACCCTTTGTCCGTACATAATACAACCATCCTCAATGGTATACTGGGCTTCCCTCCCTTGCAAATCTTTACTTTCCCTTAAGGCTTTTAAGAGTGGACCCAGCTCTATATTTTTACCCGTCTCCTGTCGTAACTCTTTAGAAGTAACAAGTAATGCTTCAATCTGGGACATCTGAAATATTGTGATGTCATCTTTAACTGCAAGCTCTTCCGATGTTTTTGGTAACCGAGAAAGAAAGTCTGCATTTCCGTGTTCAATTTTTTTACGGAATATTATATCAAACTCAAATGACTGCAAAATTAGCGCATAATGTAAAAGTCTGGTAGCTGCCAACACTGGTAAAGCTCTTTTTGAACCAAAAATAGCTATCAAAGGTTTGTGATCCTTTATCAAAGTGAATCTTCTACCTTTCAAATATAGATAAAACTTTTTTACTGCCCAAACTATTGAAAGAGCTTCTTTATCAATTTGGGAGTATTTGTTCTCGGACCCAGATAAAGCTCTTGATGCGAAAGCGATCGGACGTTCAGAGCCATCTGGATATACGTGTGACAGAACACAACCAATACCAACTGGAGATGCATAACTATCTAAAGTTAAAGTTAGGCTAGGATCATAATGCACCAAAACTTTGGGTGAACAAATTTCTTTCTTTATTTGCTCAAAGGCAACCTAGCAATTTTTCGACCATAAAAATCTGACATTTTTCTTTGTCAAATTATTAAGAGGGTTAGCAATAGTAGCTAAATTTTCACTAAATTTCCCGTAAAAATTAACTAACCCTAAAAACTTTTTACTTCATGAACATTCCGGGGTACAGGAGCATTTACAACGGCTGAGATTTTTTCTTCAGTTTTATTTAACCCTTTTGAATCGATTCTATGCCCAAAAAAATTTATTTCATTTTGGAAAAACTTACTTTTATTTATATTAAGCTTTAGCCCGTGTTCTCTACATTTCTTAAAAAAATTCCTCTAAAGCTGTAAAATGCGAAATTTCATCGCTCCCTGTTATTCTAGCATCATCTATAAATACCTTGACTCCATCCATACCCTGAAATAGTCCGTCAACATAGCGCTGCCAAATAGCAGGTGCCCCATTTAATCCATACATAAGTCTTTTACAAACATATAATCCTTTATGGGTATTTATAGTCATTAATTTCTGACTGTCGGGATGGACTTTCATTTGCAAATATGCATGCTTAAAATACGTATAATTTTGCAAATTGTTTTCCCCCATTTAAACTACCAAAAATTTTTTCCAATCTTGGTTAAGAATGCTGAGGGACAATTAAATTTGGACTCAGGGTTACTGAATAATCAGCACATAGAGAGAGAGAGAGAGAGAGAGAGAGAGAGAATCTTATACTACCATCGATTTTAACAACAGGAACTACTGGGGTTGCCCATTTAGAGCTGTCGACTTTTTCTATGATACCCTCTGCTTCAAGTCTGTCAATTTCGTTTTCAACTCTACCTTTGAGAGCAATAGTACTGTTCGAACCCTACAAAATATAGGTTTTACTCCAGGTCTGAGTATTAATTTAGCCTCATAATTGTTTATTTCTCCTAATTTATCATCGAAAATATGCTTATACTCTCTTAGAAAGTTATTTAAATTTTGTTCGGTTTTTGCTCTAAAAGCTTTAATAGCCGGCCAATCTAAATGAATTTTATAGAGCCATTCCCGACCCAGAGTAGTATCTAAGTTTTCTTTCACAATGTATAAGTTCAAGTTTACTTTTTGATTTTTATATTGTACCCTTACAGTAACATATCCTAATGGTATAATTGAATCTTCTTTATATGTTTTAAAAACTATATTTGTAGGTTTAATTTGTTTATTTGAAATTTTCCTGAAATTTCCAATATTCATTACACTAACCACTCCCCCGTATCCAATTCCATAGAACAACTTTTGTTTTCAATTTTTAAATTTATCATAATTGGAGGTCGTTTTGGTTCTTCCTCGTGTAATATATAATCCTGAATTTTTAATTCGTATAGTGGAATTCTATTTCTATATCTTCAACTTCATTTAATAGAGTTACCTGTTTTTGTTTAACCGATTTCGCATTTGCCTTTTTAGATGCGAAGCATGCCTGTTTAATGTGCCCAATTTTCCCACAGAAATTACATTTACTTGAAATAAATCTACAATTCTCTTTTGCATGGTTGGTACCTGTGCATCGTGAACAATATAATGTTTTCTTTTTCGGCTTTTTGTAAAATTGGATTTTTATCCATGTGTTTTTTAAAAGTTTGCATTGAATTTATTGCTCGGCCCATAATATCATTTGTCCCTTTAAAAGCTTTTTCCATAGCCAGTGCTATATTTAGCGTTTTCTCGAGATTAATATTATCTTCCTCAAATAATCGATCTAAAATCATTTTATCCCGCAACCCGCTTACAAATACGTCGCGTAACATAATATTCAACATCTCTTTATCATAATCACAATTCATTGCTAGAGCCCGAAGCTCGGCAATGTATGTGCTAACACCTTCCCCTTCAGTCTGTTTTCTGTTTAAAAATTTGTGACGAGAAGGTATAATTAAAGGTTTTGGGGTCAAATGTTTCTTAAGTGCATCTTTTCATTTATCTAACGTTTGGTCGGAAGGAATGTCAGGTGCAAGCAAATTCTTTAGTAACTGGTACAATTTTGCACTAAGAGACGAAACAAAAACCTTAGCTCGATTTGCTATTGGTACATTCTGTACATCTAAGTAAGTTTCGAGTCTTTCAATGAAGCTATCGAAATTTTCATTTTCTTCATCAAATTTTTCAAATTGTACAGTTACTTTATGACTATGAGAATCGTCTCTAATTTGTAGCGCTCGAATCAGTTCTTGATTCTGCCTGAGTAAGTCTACAATTTGTTGTTCTATGGTTCCTCCCGATAAAAGAGAGAAAAGAAATTTTTTTTTACTTTGAGCCGTCTTCAGGCAATGCCTTATCCAAACGAAAAAGATTGTTTCTTCTTACTTCATCTCTATCTGAGAATTTAAGAATTCTTCTTGGCAAAAAAAAGATTCTTCAAAGCACGTGAAATTAAACAAAAAATTCATCCCATTCACGTCGCCAACTATTGTGTTATGTGAGTTCAAACTATAATTAAATGCACATTTTACTTCTTTATATTAGTTTAATATGTATCTTACTTCACAGTACAAGACATTACTAATTACTGATAATTTCTCATAGCTGCGTGATATTTATATACAATCCTCCACTCAGTCACAGTAAACAGTCTTTAACTGGTTGCAGTTAAATATACCACATCCACATGCCACCGTTTGAGAGAAGAAGTAGAATTGGACTAAAAGAAATAGAATGGTCAAATCGCAGAATCTCCTTCAACATTTATATTGAAATGATACTATTATTAATACATATAAGCAAGGATGGGTGAAACGTGGCCTCACAGAGCATCAAAAAGGTAGTGATTGACCGAGAGCAAAAAAAAAAATGCCAGGACAAATAGATTGGTCAAGCCTTTATCATAGCCTGACAAGCCTTTATCAATGATCCGACGTGTAATCTGAACCCTAGTGATCCTCAATAGGCGACTCAGCTCGCGGGGCTTAGGTCTCGGAGGACATTATCTCTCTTTTTTCTACGCTGCCATGCAGGCTGGCAGAGATGCCAGTGGCATATTTGATTAATAAATGACCTGGCATTTGTAAAATAAATTAATATATGGGGTACTATTTTAGTTGTAGGCCGCGCGCGAGAGCCTTTCGTTTTTTATTCATGAGACCCCTCTGCAAGTTCATCAAATTCTGCATTAATGATTTTGCCTTTCTTTTCGAGAGTCAGGCTTCATCCGATTTCTCTACAATAGCTAGTGTTTCCGACCAAATTTCCAGGTCACTCTGATTTAACTCACCAATTGGAATTTCCATGAAAAGCAACCCCATTGGAGCATACTCGACAATTCTACGATTCAATTCGCAAACAGATAACAGCTTACATCAGGGCCTTGCATATAAGCCAACGCATTTATTTATAAATTTGCTTTTAAAGTGGTATTTCTTGAATAAAATATTAAAATTTATATGCAACTTCAAGTATTTCGTTTTAAATATGCTTGTCATATCTGCTAATTTTTAATTCCTTGTGGTGATTTCTTATGGTATTTCGCTTTTTATGTTATAATCTAGGTAAGTAAAAAAATTCAGTTAATAAATAATAATAAAGCCAGCAGTCATTTCTGAGCGTATATTAAGTTAAACTCAAGTTCTATAAATTACGTTTGCTTCAAGAAATACAATAAGTGAATATTGAGTGAGATACAACCCCTTGATGTCAGTTCGAGACCCCAATTTAATCAGCAAATCTGTGATCATATGCAGACTATGCTGTTTTTCTCAGCCATTTCTTAGAAGATTTCCTGCATTTCATTTCTTTGAATTTCACCAATTATTTTTCTAACAATTTGAAAGGTCCTCATACAGACGTTAAAACTGAGAGGTGATCACCGCACATAATTTTGGGGTGTAGTATAGCAGACCTCCTCACTGGTGCACCCTGGGAAACGCTGAATCGGCTACAGCCTTCATTATTTTTTGCAAGTCAAGAGTTTTTTCTTGGTGACTTCTATGAAGGTTTTTAAAAACTTCCTTTTTAAGGCAAAGCTCTTTTCTAGAATGCTGTTAGTCTTACTATTCACAAATTCACTAAACTGTTTGTTTGTTTCAAATGTGTTGCATAGAAACTATTATTTCTAAAGAGTTCACTGATGTTATTGGTATCGTTGAGAGTGGCTCTTTTGCCGACAATCTGAGATTATTTCCTCTAAACGGCTACAAATCATAATTTGTCAGACTTTGTCAACATATTGCCTCGGGAATTATTATTTTCGTTAAAAACAATCATACTGCGAAACCTTTGATAGTAAATACCATGATATCTTCTGATATTTTGAAAGCAATTGAGCTACCAGTATGGATGAGAAACATAGGATATCGTGTGTCATTTTTACATAATCCTCCTAGAAAAACCCAGATCTAAATTTTCTCATACATGACTGGAATAAACACTCCTTCATCTTGGGTGATTATAATACTCACTCGTCAAGATGATCAAAATTGTCCTCTTGGCAACCTAGCTGAAGGTTTTATTGATACAAACCAAATTGATTTTATTGAAAGCTATGCGGCGGACGTCCCCCTACCTTTCTTTCATACAGAGGCGCTTCATCTCATCCTAACTTCTTATTGGCCCATCCAAATTTAATTACTTTTGTTAATCACAATCTAATCCAGGTACTCGGCGGTGCTGGTCATAAAATTCTCTCTCTTTTTGTGATTATTTCTAATTCAGAGCAGACACATTATCCCAGAGTCACTAGATGGAATTTGAAAAAAGCATTTTGGAAGAAATATGCAAACTTCATAAATATTTTTTGGACGTAGATAATCTTCTCTCTTAGGCCATATTAAGAATGTAAAACCTTTTTGGAATAATAAACTACAGACTCTTAAGAAAGAAAAACATCTAGCAAGAGATAGAGCTGATTCTACTGGCCTTCTTGAGTATTACATATCTTTAAGGAAAGAACAAACTATTTTAAAGAAAGAAATTTTAAATGCAAAGCGTACTTCTTTTAACAAATTTTTAGAGAATTTTGACTCCCAAAAGGAACGGTTCAAAAGCTTTTAGATTGATTTCTACTTTGAATGCAAATGAACGCAGCCTTGCAAACAACCTATGAACGTTAGTGGGAAATTTTTTATTTCTGACCTGAATTAGCAAAGACCTTCTTGAGATTTTACCGCAAGTTTATCAACTTTAGATCCAAAAGACAGATTATAAAGAAAGAAAGAAATTCTCCAATTGTGAACCAGGTATGAAATAGGCTTTTCCCTGTTCTTTTCTCAGGTGAAGGTATTACAAAGGACCTTTTGAGGCGAATCTAGAGGGAAATAGCTGGTCCTGATGATATTCTTCCAGAATTTATTTTAGAACATGGCACGAAGGTTAAACACAAACTATGTTACTTTTTATAAACAAAACTTGAACGGCTCTTTTGAGAGTTATAGGAGAAAGGTTGAGGTTTTTTACACATCTTAAAACCTAAAAAAAACCCCGACCAACATCCAAAGTTTTAGACATTTTTCCTTAACCCGTATTCTGAGTAAATTAACTGAAGGAATTGCTGTTGATCGACTACAGTATTACACACACACACTTGGACAGCTGTGGTCACATATCTGAGAGACAGGAGGGCTTCAGTCGGGAATGCAATACAACCGAACAAATTGTTCGTTTGACTCAACACGTCAAAGACGTCTTCCAAAAGAAGCAAAGCACTGTGGCTCTTCTTTTTTGGTTGATTTTAAATCGGCTTTTGACAAGGTCGGGAGAAAATTGTTACTCAAAATACTTTTACGCATCAATGTTTTGGATTATCTCTTTAAATGTATAAGTGATTTTCTCTCTTACAGTTTCTTAATGTTAAACATGGAATCTCTCGCTTAGGATATGGCCAAACTAGACAGGGATTTCCACAGACATCCGTCTTGAGCCCAGTTCTTTCTAATATTATGATAAATGATGTTTTGAGTTTCAGCAGTGTCAGAGATTATTTTTTTACCATATTCTGATGATCCTGTTCTATGGTCAACATGTTCTGATCTCCCTAGATTGGAAAATACTCTGAATTTGGTTATGGATGCCTTGGTAAACTGGCCCTTAGAAAATGACTTTAAGGTAAACCTTGATAAGACAAATTTTGAATTTTTCACCCTAAGTACGAAAAAGCACAACATAAACCTGGTATACGGTAAATACTTAGCACCGACTGTATTACTTACCTTAGTATAACCTTACATTCCAAATTTTTTGGATTAAATGTATAGCTAAAGTGGTCGAGAATCTAACAAGTAGATTCAGTCTGTTAAAAAGAGTTTCTGGTCATCCCAAAGTGTACTGACTTCCACGTTTACATTATACATTATACCTGTTATTGATTATGGTACTAAGCTTCTTCTTACTGCTTCTGAGTTCTAGTACGTTTTCAAAGCTGAACGTTGTTCAGAATAAAGCACTTAGGTTTATCAATGGTGCAGCCATATCAACCCCTATCGCAACTATAAAATTGCAGACAGAAATTTCTGGTCCATATGAAAGACGTCATTACTCGGCTCTTTATCTTGATGAGCAATTATTGAAAAAGAAGCATTTCTGCCATGACTATAAACCCTCCCACACAAACAACACATAAAAAACTCAACATACATTCCTGTTTGAGTTACAGATACTTGCAAATGTTTTTGGTGCTTTCCATATAGACTTCCCATCTTAAAACCAACTACCTTCCAGGATCATTTGAAATAGGCTTCTGATAAAAGGGATTTGGTTCTGCCTGTTTGTAAGCATAATTCTCTCCAGGCTAAGATCTTTCTCTAGCTTCTATCCATGAAAAATATCCAGATCAAGACTGTTACATGTATTTACTGATGGCTCTGCTACGGCTTCCTTTCATAGAACTGGAGGTGGTGCGTACTCCAATTCATTTAAGGTATACGACTACGTTCGGAACCGTATTTTGCAAAAGCGTGTAAATGGATAATTTTCATGATATTTACTGTCACTTAGATTAGAATATATGCATAAAACTGTTTTAAGGACATTTTGACAAAAAAAATTATTTAAATACAATATTTTGGCAAAAAATTACCTTAGAATAATCTTTTTTCCAAATGTTCTCCTTTTATGGAAAATGCTTCTATTAGAACAATATTTTGCCTGTATATAGCTCAGACCTCTGTTCAGAGGCTCAACTAGAATTTTTGAAATATATAACCTAGAAGTGGGTTTATTCATATTTTATGACAACACAGGGGAGAAATTTTAAGAAAAAAACGCCAATGATTATTTCAATTGGTAGTAACTCTGAAAATAATGTGAGTTTTTTAAAAATTCTAGTTGAGCCTCTGTAGAGAAGTCTGAGATATATACAAGCTAAATATTATTATAATAGAACCATTTTTCACAAAAGAAGAACATTTGGAAAAAAAGATTATTCTAAGTTAATTTTTTGCCAAAATATTAAATTTAAATCAAACTCTTTTGTCAAAATGTCCTTAAAAGAATTTTATGCATGTATTCTAATCTGAGTGACACTAAATATCCTGAAAATTATCCATTTATGCGCTTTTTTAAAATCATGGTTCCGAATGTTGTCGGATACCTTAAATTTATAGAACCTCTTAGTGCCTGGTCAGACAATTTTGATAGTGAGATTTTTGCAATATTTATGGCTCTTAGAGTTATTAGTGTTACTCCTGGGCAAAATATTGTCATCTTCATAGTTTTTCAGGCTGCAATTAAAACCATTTCTGACTACAATCTACCCATCAGAACTTGATTTCAAATGTACACAGCATATAGACTCATTTTATAGCACGGGAAGAGAGGTCATCCTTCAATAGATACTTTCCCATTGCGGAATTCATGAAAATCAACAAGCCGACAAGTTAGCCAAAGAGGTTTCTACGCTGCATCCACCTGGTGCACCGATTCCTGTTAGAAATTCCAAGAGACTTATCAAGGAGGAAATCGCCATAAAAGAATATCCACTCTTAAAGAGTTGGCTGACGGTAAATCTTGGTCTTGTCTACTCAATGGCCAGAGATGTGCTCAACATTCTGTCCTCTTTCGTGTAAAGGAAGTGGCGTGTTTTAGAGTCATCACCGGACATGATTATTTGCAGGCCCATCTGCTTAAAATTGACCTGGCTGATTCTCCACTCTGTTCTTCTCTATAATTCTGTGCCAATGACTAGGGAGGATCTTTTTGGTTGTCCCTATCTTATTTATGTTCACTCTCAAGATAACTGCAGAGATTTCCCTCCTACTAGCGGAACTTCTGTTTTGTACTAGACTGCAAAACGTCTTATGTCCGAGAGGACATTGGTGGGCGCAAATTTAAAAAATACATATAATTTTACCTATAATCTAATATATCTGATGTATACATTTAATCTCTAGGGGAATATTTTTCTCAAATAATTAATTTAGCAATACTTAACGCATCCCCTGCATCAGCCTCTAATGCGGTTATAAAATTCTGAGACTTTCTTCGATATACAAATAAAATACTAATAACAGAAATTCAAAACAATTTTTTCAAGAGGGGAAAAAATACTTTGAGTAAGTCTGTTATACTTACTGAGTACTACAAGAGAAGATATATTAATAGCTATCCGTTGAAATGTCGTTAAACCTGGGCCAATGCTTTCGTCAAGCGTGCAGTTGCATGCATCATAACGTGATCCACCATACGGACAAGACTTGGGGTCAATCAATCTAAAAGGAATGTTTTTCACAGTAAAAAAATTATTAAGTTTGCAAATGCAAGTGTCTACATCTTTTTCGGCTATATATATGAGTTGCTCTTCAAATCTTGTAAAGTTTAGTCTTTAATCCTATTCGTTGGCGAGTTTTATGAAAATAATCAATATTTTTCCGTAATTTCAAAACAATTCAAAAAGAAGGAAGAAATGAATGATTATTAAAATTGTATTTGTTATAAATTGAAGGGAAGGAAAAATAAAGAAAAAAATATGGGAGCTTCAATTAATGAAAATGTGAACAACCAACAAATATACGGAACAAATTTTCTCAACACACTATGATATTAGATTATTTTAAAAACTTTTAAAATTAAATGTATCAATAAGTACGTATTAAATTAATTAAAATGGATAGTTATATGAATTGTGAAAATGGAAGTAAAAGTCTTGTTGTGATATATACATACAGTGGTGACCAACACTGTGGACACATTTTTAAATTGTTATGTTTTTTAAGTCTGTATGCTTATAGAAAATTTTACGTTGCACAAGATGCTTAGGATTTTATATAATTTTAAAGAGAATTTAATACTTAATTTAATACAAAAAAATAAATTCAAATATTTACAAGGGAAAATAGTTATGCTGCAATAACTGTTGATATACATTAGATACTGATGATAGCTGTGAGTTATCAGAGTTTAGTGAGGTTGCCTTTATTCTCTATTACAGCTTCACATCGATGTTTTATAGAGCTGAAAATAGTTTTAAGCTCTTTCTTCTTTCTTGAATGATGCCAGGAAACAATTATATTCTCAATTAATTCGTTTTTATTTCATGGGTACCTCATTCGGAAAAGAGTTATCAAACGGTGCCACAGTTATCGACAGAATTGAGGTCAGAATTGTTTCCTCGCCAGAATAACAATGATATTTAGTAAAAAAACAATTACATCAAATAAAAAGTAGATTAAACACATGTGTGACGAGAAAATGGTATTTCCTTTGTTAAAACTACATAACAGGTGGGGACTACATCTGGAGACTGAAAGTTTCGTATAAGATGTCAGGAAAGAAATTAAATAATAATAAAAAAAAAGCAGGAAAAGACGAGAAAAGGTGCACCACATCTGTTGATAACAGAAGAACAAAAATACTATGTTTCAGAGATAAAATAATTTCATGGACATCCATTAGAAGTGATCTGAGTGATGCTGGTGTTTCTGTCAGTTCAGAAATAATTAGGAGTAGAGTAGCAGATATAAGACTAATCGTTAGAATTACACGAAAAAAGCCGTATCTCAGTTTACAGCAGTACTAAAAGGGACTACAGAGGGCAATGGAACCCATTAATTGGACGAATGATTATTGGTCACGAGTTATATAGAGGGATGAAACTAAAATATCGTTATCCGGTAGTGATAGCCTAAAATATGTAAGGCGTAGAAAAGCAGAAATGCTACATCCTGAGTACATCCAGACAACTGTGAAGTACCCATATAGTTTTATTATTTAGCCATGCATATCAGCAGATGGTATCGGTCGCCTTCATATCATCGATGGGAGACTGAATGTCATAAAATACATTGACACCATTCTAGAACCCAAGCTTCTGCCTACCTCCAGGGATCAATTTATCAACAAAATGCTTCCTTTATTTTTCAGCAAGATTCTGCTCTTTGTCATACATTTAAGTAATTGAAAGACTGGTACCGTTCTTAAATCATTGAGTTGTTGTCCTGGCCAGGAAACAGTCTTGACTTCGATCCTATAGAAAACTTGTTGCACCGTTTGAAAACTCTTGTGCGAATGAGGTACCCATGAAATAAAAAGGAACCGAGAATATAATTTTTTCCTGGCATCATGTAACAACAAAGGAAGAGCTTAAAACTATTTTAAGCTCAATGAACATCGATGGGAAGCTGTATTAAAGAATAAAGCAACCTCACTAAGTTTTGATAACTGACTGCTATCATCAGTTTCTAATGCATATCGACAGTTACTGCAACATAACTTTTTTTGCCTTGTAAATATTTGAATTTTCATTCTTGCATTGAATTCAGAATTAAATTTTCTTTAAAATGTTATAAGATACTTAGCATTTTATGCAACGTAAAATTTTCTTTAAGTATACAAACTTAAAAAAAACATAACAATTTAAAAAAGTGTTCCCAATTTTGGCCACCACTGTATGTAACTTACCTTTTATTATACACTTCAGAGTAATTATCCTGATCTCCTCTTATAAGCGTTATATATTCTTGTGGCTCGCTCGAATTCATTCTTGCACAGTAAATTCGGACATGTCTACCTCTCACGAATATTTCCTGTTCACCATCGTAAGAAACATTCGCTTGTTTCTGGATATCTTGACAACTGATTGCAGCACCTTAAATGCATATTTAATTCTTATAATTTACCGTAAGGAAAATAATCCTTTTCTCTCTCGAATAATGATAAAATTACGTACAAAGGCGTTCTTGACATCGACGACGTCTTTGTGGTCTGAGACGTTCGCTGCACAATGCATTTGAAACACGTTTTCCATCACTCCTGTGACAATGAACTCTTCGTCTTTGTCGACCTGTGCCACATTTCACGTTACACTGAAAATAAGATAACAATGTACACATTTTCATTTGAAACATTGAAAAGAACACTTTCTCCTTTTTATAGAAATATTTCCAATTAAGTCAGTCACTGTTTTCATACGATGACGCGGTTAAAAATAATCTTAGTCATTGCATAAAATAATTCATTTACGATTGATAACTGCTTTTAAATAGTATTATAATCTTAGTTTTCAAGAAAATTAGTGAATTACAAAAGATGATGCACGAGAACAAGGTGGTCAAATAATATCTTCAAAAAATCAGGAACCCTATAATTTTAATTTAACGTAACATTATGGCTCAGGCCCTTCATATTTGTTACCATATTTATGTTTTCCCGTAATGATAACGCTTTCCGTGAAAAAGAAATCAAGGAATATACTAAAAAATTATTGGTATCAATCTATTAATGATATTACACCGTCGAACCCAAACTTTCCAGCAGGTCAGCGTTCGATGTCAAAATGCTATAATTGTATCAGAAGTGTTCGAGAAACATAAAGATGAATTCCAATTAATATTATGGCCACCTAACACGGCGGGATTTAATCTGATACAACACATTTGAATTTTTATATAGAGGCAGCTCAGATACCTGTAGGAATATCTCGCCTTTATTTAACCACTGCTTAGACAATTAGTACAACCGGTCACCAGATATCTACCAAGAACTTGTGGTATCCATGCTAAGGCGAGTTGCATGGAGAAAGGGGTGTAACGATTTATTGAGTAGGTGTTTAGAATGATTTGGCTCTTCAAGGTAAATAGGTAAGGTAAACACACACAAGGTAAACACACACATTTTACAGATTGTTCCAGGTTTGATATAATCAGTGCATTTTCCCCTTCAACCGCTTTCTGAATAGCACAATTTCATGTTGAATAATTCCATACCATTATTGCAACAAAAAACTGAGACATACCGTAACAGATCGCTGAGTGATTCAGGTTTGACAGAAAACGATTCCTTGAAGAAAAACTTCATTACAGTAAAACAGCAATTGATTAACATCATGATGGAACTACTGTTACCAGTAGAACTCTATACTAACTGTCTCAAGCAACCCTCTAGTGACCACCCAACTTCAGGGACAAGTGAAGGAAAAATGTGGTCGTTATGAAAACCCGTGAATGTTCTTTGTCCTTAATTTGTTATGATATGTGTTGTCCATGTCTATCTCAGTGGCGTAAAGTACACCTCCGCATCGGGGAGGGAGAGGGCTCAGAATTCTAATGACCCAAAGCTTCATGTTATGGTTTTGCAGTCCTTTGTAATATCCTGCTTTGGGCCTAAAACCTGACTTTCCAGGGGGCCCCTAATATTCTTCGTTACGCCACTGGTGTAACTGAACCCAAATTAATAAATAGTTGTTACACTAAAGAGATACTTCACTGAACCAAACCCCAAATATACCCTAATTGGCTTAATGTTTAACGTCCAACATTCTACAATTGGCACCCAACAGAAGGTAATATCGTTACAATAAATTTTTTTCTAGGCCTTTTCTCTTTTATTTCAGCATTTTGATACTTTGTCAGTGGATCGCATGCAACAGTCATACGAATTTAAGCCTAAATTCGTTTATCGAAAGTGACTGATTCTAAAAGAGAAAAGCATGAACTTTTTTTGGGGTAGAATATCAATTCATTAACGTGAAAGGAAATTGACCGGGAATGGTTTAGAAATCATTTTCATAAAAACGTATCGATTTTGACTCATTTTAGAAAAAATCGTAAAAAATAAAAAATATCATTATTTTGTAGAAAAATTATACCGTATCGCGTGGCGAAAAAAATTATCTTTCTGATTCTGTATTTGTTTTTTGTCTGAGTTTGATAGAAAGAATTATATGGCTTTTGTTTCATCCAATTTATAATAAAACAGACTAGTTTAAATAATTCACAACACACAAAAACTCGGCATTCTATAAATGTTCTTTTTAGAAGTTAACTTCTACCGCGTGTTCACACTGATACACGCAGACATTATTTATTTTCTTTTTTTCATTTTTTCTTTTTTACTGTCACGTAGAATCATCCCGAAATTTTAAAGAATACAGCGCAAACTGCAATTTTTTTGACACGACATCAACTGTCTGTTAGTTTTATAAGTGAAATCTTCTTCTTGGTGTGGATTATTTGGGGTCGTTTTATTCTGAAATAATGTTTTTTTTAACATATATTATGTTTGTATAATTATTATTTTATAGCAAACAAAATAGTTTTAAATATTAAAATAATATTTAAAACTATTTTGTTTGTTATTCTACAGTTTTGATATGTCTTTCGATTTGTAGTTGATGATATGGTAAAAATGGACAGTCAAAGAAACAAAATAAATCAAAACTAATATGAGAGTTATACATTAAAAATCAAGATACAGAAATTGTAAATATTTACAGCAGACCAAGATTCTGTGATCCAAACATGTTCAGAACAATTGCCTCGATTGCAACCTCTTAATACAGAGGGTTTGCCATCCAAATTGCACCAGATTTTTTTATTTTTTGGTTGAGGTACAGGTAAAGGATTTATCCATTTGAAAGCATTCACATGATGACAAGTCGCAGTGCGAGTTTCAATTCCTTTCCCACATGTCTGTGAACACTGAAATAAGAAAGTAAAAAATTGTAATACATATATATTAAAATATGTATCATATAATTTATAAGATAAACGCGAAGAAACAGTTGGAGGTCAATTTTTTAGAGTGAATATGTTTTTTAATTGATAAATAATATTCACACGAGGATCCTCAAAAAAGTAGATTCCTTAAGAAACATGTACTGATGCTTCCATAACGAAAGAGAAAAGGATTTCATCGTCTTTATATGCTATATAAGTTGATCGTGCTTTGCATGGGTTATATAAGGAGGAAAGTTGACAGCCAAAATGTAAGTTGATTAAAAAAATTCCCTAAATAAGAATTCTTGTCAGTGAAGTTTATGAAGAAAACGAATATATTAAAAGTGTACAAAACTGAAAAAAACAACATCTCACTCTGTGGAGTCAGTGATAACAGTTTTAGTTATCCTCCATGGTTTAACTTCATGTGGAACAATTTAAGAAAAGCTAGTTCTTAGTTGAGTGCTATTTTCTTCCATCAAGAAAACTATAGTACCAAAATGTACCTCTTAATATATTACAATTGTTAAGGTATCTGTATACCTTCGAAGAAAATTTTTTTGAAATACTTTAATATTTACTATCAAAATATTTTTAATGATAAAATATAAAACTATGAAAATACATTTAATATTTTACTTATGGTGTACAAAAAAAATTTATAGGGTGGAACACACAGTGAAAATAGTAAAATAAACTGATTACTAGAATAACACTCATAACTCAAATGTAAAGAAAAAGATAACTTTTCTGTTAATTTGATGTTGATCATCAAAACATTTCTTAGGGCTAGTACTATATTTTTGATTATAATTAAATAATTGCAAGTCAGGGTATATGCCCTTGTTACTAAAATCATATCAACTTTATAATTATGAAAGTAATAGGGGATCTTTAAATCCATATAATAAATTCACATATATAAAATTTAATCTAATTCGGTTCGCAACTCATTCTGGATTTGGCATTGTCAGATGCCAATACATCAAAAAATTCATTTTGAGATAAATCAAAAATACAGTTTCTCAACCGCAATTTTTAATATTAAATACAATAAGATATACTTAAAATGTCTTTGATTTATAAATAATACCCTCTTTGCTCTCTCAAACACTGATTTTTTCTCCTTGAAGCTTTTAATATTTTTCTGCACTGCTTTGTATTTGATGTTAAATTTTGTTCTGAATTGTCAACTTTACACTGTTGTGCTAAACGTAAGCAACAGGTGCTCTTTTCCCTCCTAGCTCCACGAGAAATCATCTGAGAGACTTGATTCAGAAATGAAGGACAGCATTTTGTACTTAAACGATGACGAAAGTATAGTTACGCAAAAATGAGTACAATGCATATAGTATGGAATCAAAAAAGTGTTTTATTGAACTGATAGTATTTTTCCACATGATTGTCTGTCTTAAAGAAAGAGCAATCAGCAGAGATGTTCCTTAGTATGGGATATGCCTTCTTCTTACTGCACCGTCTTTCCATACCCAGCACCAGATTGTCTAATAGTTCTCGAGAGCAAATTCCTCCATCAGCATCTGTTTCAGTTGTTAGGTTTCCCCGGAGGATCTAATCGTGCCACAAGGCGTTTCCTCAAAGCACCGCTGTGAGGTTTAAATCAAGAGAGAACGCTGACCAATTCATTTAGGTGATAGCTTCACATTCCAGCAGTCTGGTGTGGCCATGCATTGTCATCTATAAAAACCAAATCTGATCCTATAGCACCTCAGAACAGACGCACATTGGCGGTTACAGAACCTCTGTCAAAAAAGTGGAGCACAGTCCGTTCCTTCAACATAATGCCTCCCCAGACGACAACTTTAGGACCATTGTAATGGTCGGGAGACCCTCACCAACCTTTGTAACATATGTCACGACTCAAAGGTAGCAGGTGTAAAAGGGTTCGTAAAATTTGCAGACAGGATCTTAAAAACAGATACTTTAATTTTTTGATGAATAGTTTATGAGTGATTTACAACTTCATTGCTTAATCGTGGATTCTAAGATGAATATTGATTTCAGGCTGCGTGACTTTCTAGTAGCAATTTTCACTTCCTATTATTCCTAGATTACCCGATTAACCTCACACACCCAAACATCAGGTTTTAAGTAGTACTTACATTTGCATAAAATCAAGTCATCTCTACGAAAAGTGGTCTTTAAACTGTAATCACAGTTAAAAAATAATTTACTCAAGACGATTAGTTGAAAAAACCCGAATAGAACTCATTACACCTATGCTTTGGAAGACTTTCTAAGCGCGAAATGGCACTTTTGTTGATTCCAAATTCTTCAGCTACACTGGGTAAACTACGCCCCTTCTCCAGCTTTCTGATTCTTTCACGTGTGAAGTCATCCTGGTGATTTTATCTTCCTATATTTCCCCTTTCCCCAACGCAGAACCTTGTCAATTGCTAAGACACACGTGATCTGATTCAAGTGTTTCAGACTTAATGCCTTAAAGCATTTTAGAAATCTTTCTGCAGGTCGGACAATATGACGACATTATTTCAATGTCCATTATTTAACCAATGTTGACTGACAAAGCTGCGACACACCCATTCATAGAAGTGTACCTCTACGCTACCACGTTCCATCAACTGAAAAATCACATTAAGCTATTTTATTTTTCAAACAATGTAGCACAGTTCAGAAGCTACTTTCTCTGCATAGATAACTCACTAAGCCAGTTCTTCTCAAACTTTCAATATTTGCGACTCAATATTGAATCATAATTTTCATCGCGTCCCCCTCCATACAATAACAATGCATTAAATTCAATAATATTATGCTTTGACACTAATTCTACAATGCGACTTTAACCTCTAAAGTGCCACCGGCGTATATGAACGTCTCTCTCAGCCAGTGCGTTAATTGCCCTGAACGTATACATACGTCTTTTCGAAGTACGATCTTTTCTGTAAACTGTTATGCATAAAATTATTCTGAAAGTTTTGGGATGCAATAAAATGGACTCGACAGTGTTTGCTTTTATTTCAGAGAATTTGCTTATTCGTTCCTTTTCTACATCTCCACCCTCTTCAATACACCACATACGCTCGCTTACGTTTTAAACGGTGGCATTGGGGAGAAAATGACGCAATTTTTAATCGGCATTTAATGGATTTATTATAAATCGTACAAATTATCAAGATAAGTGTTAATTTTTGCACGTAATTTTATATATGACAAGCCCGTGGGCTCATATAATTATTAAACTTGTTCTTAACTTAATATTGTTAAATTAATTATAAAATACATTACGCAGTACTGATATATTTATAAGTGTATTATATGAGTGTAAATGTGTATTTTATTTTTCATTATGTCGGAATGTATTTTATTTGTTTACACTTTCAGTAAACTAATAATTTTTTTTTAAATAGTCCTTTGTTTTCGACTTTTCTATATGTTCGCGCCTCTCCTTATAACTTAGGGGGGCGCGCCCCACAGTTTGAGAAACACTGCGCTAGGCTCTAAAATCCCAGACATAAGTGATTCATGATTAGTGGGTGCAGTCTTCCTGAACCTGCGTAAATTTAACGTAGCACATAATTTAAACGTAGTAGAAAAACATTCCCAATTTGTCGCATATCATAAACAAATCTTGTATTTGCCTCAGGGCAGTTCAAAAATTTTTTTAACTAGAAAATCTTTAATAAAAGTCACACTATTGACAAAATTTGCGTACAATCTATATCTGGAATCATCAGTGAGCAGTAAACCATCTTAGAAACACCTCAGGCAACAAAATAGCACAAACAAATTTAAAAAAGGACTTCTATATCCATTATTCTATTACCAATTAGGGTGAATTATTTTAATGCTCTGTCATTTCTTCATTGAAGATAACAGACATTTAAAGCTTCGAAGCAATGGAGGTAGTAGATGTTGAATTACTATTTTTAGAACGTTTATTTGTAGGACCATTACCACGAAACTTACGTTTCCTGTTTGTTCTAATTCTACGTTCAACATGGCCCATTTTAAAAGAAGAAAATAAAAGTTTTCAGAAATGAAAAATGATTATTCAGAAACTTATAAAGAGCTAAGCAGTCGAAAATAAATGTAAACAAACAATAGCCCACTCTCTTGTCCTGCCAGTAAAAATCTGTTGCCAATTGTATTTTTAAAAATTTTTTAAAACGCAAATTTATAAATTTCATGCTATTTAAAAATATTAAAACAAAACAACGAAAGCAAAAAGTTTTTCCTATCCTAGAATGCACACTTGTATGGTTGAGCAGTTTTTGAAATCTAATAACATGCCATCGAAGACTATTCTGATTTTCGACAACGCGTATTTGAACCTAGACATTGAAAGGTGAACAAAATGAGGACACACGAGCAATGTTTTTACCACTCAGTGTCACAGCATTATTCCAGCCGACAAAGAAAGGTTGATTAGTCTCAAAAGAAGATATAAGTGCAAGCTGCTATCCTCCTTTCTTTCTGCAAACAATGGTGGCCACGGTAGCCGAGTGGTATAGGTATCGGATCGTGGCTGGCCTTGTCATGTGTTCGGACCCAGTACCACTAAAGACCCGCCGTGTAGGGAAGCGATGCACGCTAAATCTGTCGAGAGCTGAAACGTCCTCCCATTGGTGTGGTGTGGTAGTTAGGAGAGGGGGTGCCAGTTCAGGTGTCGTCCACGTCACTTGACCATGGTTCAAAATTACGTGGTCCGTCGCCAAAAGCCCTCGTGTAGCTGAACAGTGCGACGTTATAATACTCACTCACTCTGCAAACAATGATGGTCAAGGTCTTATCCAAAACTTAAAGAATCCAGAAGAAGAACATTTAAAAAAAACAAGCCAACAACATCCAATTATCGAATATTGTTGGCTGAGTTGTGGATGCCTGAAACGAGTTACGCCACAACATTAGTTCGTTCCTGGGGAAGACTCCTTGATCACGAAGGAAATGAGTTCGTTGATATAGAAAATTTTTTTAACTTACTCTGTGCTTCCTGAAAAGATTTTCTATATATGCAGAAGCCGATGGAAATGACGTCGAACAGTTGTTCCAGAACGATACCAAGCAAGTCATTTTGCCCGACGCAGAAATTAATGCTGTTGTGCTAGAGTTAATGAAAAAATGCCGGAAAATTCTGAAGTTCACGTTAAGGGCACCATACAAACTCCTAAGATATCCCATCAAGAAAGGGTGTCAAAACCACCCTTCAGTATTTTGAACAACAAGGTATGTCCGTAATGGAATTACTGTTCATTCGTTGTTTTCGTGATAAAGCCGCAAAACAGAATGAAAGACAGAAATAGACATAGCGCATTACTTTAAAAAAAAGTAGCCAGTTTTAGCAAAGTCAGCTACTTATTTTACATTATAGATAACTTTATGCCTTCATAAATTTTTTTTCTGAGATGTGTCTGTGTGATCAGATATATTATGCATTTATTTTCAGGGCTGTATACTATGTATTTATTAATTTTTTTTTTCATTTTCATGCAGTAAATTTTTACCATGTTATGTTTTCTCTAGCTGGATTCATCAATTTAAGAGCAATCTTAGCTTATTATATTTATTTTTCGTAAATGTTCCTTCTCTTTTTAAAAATTCACGATATCTTAAGAATTAGAGATAAAAAAATGAATGTTTTCGTTAAGGAAATAATAAAAAATTAGAAATAACTACAATAACTACAAGCAGTCTTACTACTTACATACCTGCAATGTTAGTTTTAACGATGAGTGTTTCAATTTTCTTAAGAATGAGAACTATTGGTTCTAAAGGTTTTAGGCTTCAAGTGTTCATGTAGTGTAAAAAGAAAAGTGAAAAAAAAAATTTAAATCAATTGTGTGTATTATGGGCCCTCTCTTGTGATGTCAGACTCCAACTGAACTGAATAGTCATATACCTCAGGCTCAAGAGGTCCTATTCCATACTGCTCATACTACTATTTTGCTTATAGTATCTGAGTGAGTGTGTGTGACTTAGAAGTATAAGCTAATTGGATTAGACTTTTCCTGTGTTATTTTAAGGGATTTTACTCATAATCTTTTCATGGTATAGAAAAAGGAGTACATAAAAGGATTATAATAATTGATATAGGTACGTATCTATCACAACAAAATGTATGTAGATTGAATTCTCTACCAGGATTAGAGAACAAAAGGCGGTATACACATGTTAGAATTAATCGCAGATATAATCTGCACTAAAATGCAATAAAATGGAAAACAAGCAAATATCGCAGTTACGCAATTACGCCTGTATTTTCAATTACAACTGGAATCAAGATTTACAAATGGGATCGATATTAGGCCACCAAATGGTGTTCATAGTTATATGTAAAATCGTTTAAAACTAGGCATTGTTATGAAATTCTTAAGGTGTCCAAAGACGTTTATTGGTAAAAATAATTATACCATATGCACATTTTTTAATCTGTCATGATCTGGAAGAAAATGATACAATAGAATTAACAATTACAATACAAAAAGTCATAAAAATTAGGCACGAGAAAGTAATTCAAAGTATCAGAAAAAGTTTTTTTTTGACATCATTAGAAATATATAGTGTTACTCATTCAATGTGTTAATTTGTTGAGCTATTTTGAAAGTTGTCAAAAGTTACAAAATACACAAAAGTGATTTTTTCTTTCCAGAGATCTCAGCTTTTATTGCTTCCTCTACCGGAAGTTTTGAGAGTCATATGATTTCCATTTATGAATATCATTACTGGTTAGAATTAGCGGAGGAAGCAATATTGCATAATCTTATTTTAAAACGTGCCGTTGTGGCAGATTTTAAGGAGTTAAAATTAGAGTTAAAAGGATATTTCCTGTTAGGCGGGTAAACTAAAAAAACTAATAATCACGCGATGTTTTGGATGATTGAAGACCATCATAAATTAAATAAAATCTCTCGACTCAACATTTAAATGGTGAATTATTTCATATATACATAATGCACTGTCTCTATATTCAAGTTCAAGAAAAGAAAATCAGAAGAGCTTAATTTCTTGATACTCGAGAATTAATACGAGTGATAAGAAATAGAAACAAAAAAGTTGTCATTTATAAATTGTAAATGATGAATTATCTCGATTTCCTTTTTTAAACTGAAATGAATGTATTTTTATTTGAAATAATCGTTACCTCTGACCAAGGTGTCGTCATCCAAGTGTACGAGCACTGGTAATTATAACATTTTCTTCGTTCTTTAGGTCTTCTTAAATGATTGCATTGCTCATCTTGAACCATTTGGTTTCCAATGTAACACATTAATTCCCTTTTCTTGTATCCCTTACCACACATTGATGAACACTGCAAAAAATGCTAACATGTTAAAATAAAAAAGGCGAAAATAAATAATGACAGCAAACCAGAACATGGCAATCAGTATGTATTATTGTCTAATTTCTCGAAAATATGGAATGAATGCAACAAAAAAAAGATTGAAAATTAAACTGTCTCCCGTAGCTATTGAGATGTAAAAGAGATATGGAAACGGTTACCTTAGACCATTTCTGTTTTTTCCAATGATAAGCTCCACATTTCCTTCTTTTGCATATTTTTGTCTGTGTAGTTGGCTTCGGTAAATGATGACATTCTTTCTCATCGACCAATTGTCTACCCCGGTGACATTGAATAGATAGTGTTGGAGTACCGCAATTCATTGAACACTAAAAATATAGACAATTTCTGTTATTAGAGTTCGATAGAGTTTTTTTTTTCAGTTGACTTATTTTTAAACAATAAACACGGGAAAATGCATTAACCAAGAAGAGTCGATTCACTTTTTGACAGCCTCGAGTTAAGCTATGCTAACGAAAATATATTCTAGAAATTATTTAGCAAAGTTTTATTCTTAAATGTGTTGGAAAAATACAATAAGAAGGGTTCGATAGTTTGTAAAAAATTGTGTGTTAATGTTTTTCCAATATTTGAAGGTCATAATCTCAGATTCTAACCTCAAATAATTTGAACCCGATCCACGCACGTTTAGTCATTTGCAGTTGACAGTACTTTAATTGTGCAAATAAGAACGTGTTAGAAATACGCAACTGTAGATGACGCTGATTGAATGTAGATATGTTTTTGTGATCAGTTCGAGATGAGATGAGGTTCAAATTTATTATTATTGACAATATTTTTATTAGAAGTATATTTTACATTTAATTTTTAGAATCAAAAACATGGTACTCTCTCTTTACTTGAGTAAAGAGAGAGTACCATGTTTTTGATTCTTAATAAACTATTTTTAAAAAGAAATCCTAATCTTCTTATTAAGCCTGCCGCCTTTACGAAAATTTCACTGCTAAAGACATTCTCTTCAAAATCAAGAAGAAATCAATTTGAAGTTAAAAAAAAAAAACACCACTCAAAACCCAACAACGAAAAATAAACGTATCGTATAGAACATGAAAAAAAAGGAATATTAATTCTATCTTAGCAAATTATAAGAAAAAACTAACTTCAGTAATATTTACAAAAGTGAATGCTATATACGAGTCTTTTTTTTCTGAATAAACGATTTTGGTAAGAAATATTGCGCATCCAATTAAAATTTTCTAAGCAATAGTTTTGATAGTTTTAAAACAAGCAATAAAGTTCCAAAAAAAAACCCGAAGACACAGTTTTATGGATCTTATTCCATATCAAAAATCATTTTAACGTCAATTGAAGACCAATCAAAGGTAACCAATGGCTCACACAAGGGGGGTTCCTAGGTGTCTGGATGTATGTAACGTAATCCTATGTATAGAACATAAAATTTAATTATGTATTTTTTATTAATAATTAATTTTATTCATTAATGTTAGTTATTTATTCAATAATTACTTTTACATTGTTTTGTTGCCGAAAATCAACAGAATCAAAAGAATATTTGGGCGGTGTATTGGAGCATGATACCAAAATGGTGGACTTTCAACCCTGGACTCCTCCCTTCCTAGTAAAATTTTAGAGTGCACTACCTAAGGTAACCATAGTAATCAAGTAAAAACTGTAACGTATAAAGCATTAATAATATAATATGACAGATGTTATGGTCTAAATAGTTTCTTGTTTTATTATTTCTTAAGATTTACGGAAATATATATAAAATAAAAATGCTATATTATCTTGGAGCTGTGTTCTAATATATAAGACAGATTGCAAGCATCAAACTAAAATTGTGTTCATACAGCCTTTTTGGTCCATATCAAATTTATCGAAATTTGGTAATTAAAATTATAAATTTTCCAAATAAAATTTACTTATTAAACTTTGATTCGTAGCAATTTCATATATATATATATATATATATATATATATAGTATAATATAAAATAATAAGTATAATAAAATAAAAGTGAAGAAATACTAGAGCCTACAGAGTTAAAGAAGTAAAAAATTGGAATTCAGCAGACACAACAATTGTAGATAAAAAAAAGTCATTGAACTAAACTGGAGACCTATTATGATTTCTAAAGCTGTCGCTGAATTAGGATAGCGAATTAGGGTTAAGCAATGCTTTGTGGATCCAACCTTCCCCGTACAGCAGAAATTTTCGACACAATAGAGAAAAAAACCAAGTTGAAAAGTTAAGCCTAATACAACACGTGGATGAAGAACCTAATAAAATCGTAAAAAGAAATTGAGAAAAGAGAACAATAATAAGTCTCTCAAGGAGAGGAATAATAAAAAATTTTTTATGTAAAATATTAGGAAAAACTTACTTGTAAAACAAAAATCCTGAACTCAAAAAAAATACAACCTACTGCGATGAGATCCTACGTGAAATGGCGTAAAAGATTGAAACGCCAAGACAAGAAGGAAAAAACCGTTGCGTCATCTGGATAGTTATTTTGCAATTAAATGTGAACCACAAAGTTATATAATTCAACAAAACATAAGAAGTTTTAAAAAAAATAAAGAACAAAGTTCAGAATAGATAGTATCTATTAGAAATATATTAAAGAAAATTTACTTGGATGAATATATACTAAAAAGTTAAATTGCAATTAAAATAAGCGCATAAAATATTTTTTGAAAAATAAACTAAATAGAGAGAAGAAATATTAAATAAAATATCGAACTTAGGTAAAACTAGATTAAATTAGAAATAGAAATATAATTAAAAATAAATTTACTAGGATAATTGTATTCTAAACAATTCTTGCAAAATTTCACAAAATTACTATGGATTAAAATTTTATCAGTAACTAAATCATTGTTTCTTTTTATAAAATTTAAGATCATATTTCTAAATATTGATGGGTGTAAATTACTACCCCAGAAAGGCATCCTTATAATATTAAAATCAAATTAGTCTCTTTTATCAAAAATATTACTTAAAAGCAAATTATTTTTAACGTTTAGTTGAAGAACCAAAAAGTTAGCTGATTCATTATTATAATTAGTTTTTAATAATTTTTAGTAGTGGGGATAATAATTAAAGCTAGGAACAAAGTCTACTATGTTACTAATAATAATTAAGTCATCTATGTATCTAAAAAAGTAACAAGATTCATAACTAATACTTTCATTTTCATAAAAATGCAAGTAAATATTTGCTGAGCAGTTGCTACCTGGTCCAACTTGTGGTAATCCATTAATTTGCTGATAATGAGCGTTATAATTTAAAATATAAGTTTCTTTTAATATTAATTCAATAATAGAAATATAATTTATCATATTTTATTATCCTATTCAAAAAATATTTGCTATATGTTATTTTAAGAATTTTAAACATGTCTTCTATATCAATATGGAGTTAAATAAATCTTGAAAATCATAGGTATAAATAGAAATATTTTTTTTACCTTGCATATACTTAATAATGTCCATACTATTCTTAACTATAATAAAATTATCAATTTGTCTAACACAGATTGAATAATATTTTGTAGCTTCTTGCCTGGATGTGTAATATAAGTTTTAAAATTATTCGTAATAGTTCTAAATTTAACAAGATTTTTATGAAATTTAGGACTTAGGAAAATAATGGGGAATTTAATATCCAGAATACGTATATTTAATATATAGAATACGTATATATATATATATATATATATAATATATACATGACATGTTTCGAGCCAGAATCAGTCTTAATTTTTAAAAAAGGATCTTTATTCGATGAAATCTGTACAAGTTCTGACGCTGAGAGGCAGAGAGAAAAAGAACGCCAAAGTGAAAAATCTAAGTGTTTTACCACGTAAGCCAGATGTGAGAAATACCTCTGATTTTATGAGTGTACTTGAAAGTTAATGCTGACATATAGGGTTATTAAATCTAATGATTTGGAATTAGACATGTTTATTGGCTAAGCCATATGTTCGGAAGAAAAAAATTGGTGATTAGTTTGATATTTGAAGATGAAATGAAAAAAATATGAGTTAAGTGCTAGGTAGGGAATTTAATTTTTAATCCAATTTAATTATCCTTACATTCCCCCCTTTTAAAAGGGAGTCATGGCGTGGTTTTCCTTTCTTTACAAACTTAATCAATTTTCAACAAAAACAAAACAATACATAACATAATTTGGAAACGCATATTATACATAGTATAAATATTGAAGTAATAGGAATACAAAAATCAAAATGCTCTAAATTAAACGAAACTATAACAACAAACAAAACTTCCAAAATATTAATTGATAAAAATGACTTTCCGTACACATAACTGAAGATTAGCTTGTTCAAATCTATTCGACATCCAGAATAAGAGCGTGTGTTTCATCTTATTCCTTCATAATAATAGATTTGTATTATAGCTAGCAGATAATGTATTGAAAAAAATTTTTATATTGGAAAATAATATCATATCAAACAATAAGATAGTAAATATAAAAATATACATGATATCATATAAATGTTAAAATGATAATTTTGTATAAAAATCTATTCTGGCGTCACCGTACTAATACGTTATAGTGTTACAAAAAATTTTGCATATATGAAATAAATTTTATAAAAAGATAAAAAAATATAGACACTAATAAAATGAAATTACGAATAAAATGAAAACGGTGTACAACACAACTTATATGCACTATTCAACACAATAAACAATATTTTATTTCATATGCGTTATAAAATATAAGAATATAAATATATAAAATATACGAATGTAGGAATAGAAGAATATAAGAGTTATAAGAATAAAAGAGGTCTTTAAATAATTGTGAGTCGGAAATGTGGACTCTCTTCTATTATCATCACCTTTAGTATCTATGTAAAATTTTCACAATATTCACTGTAATTTAACCCTCCATTTGGACAGCACGGCTTTTTCCACCCTACTAGAGAGGCTTCGAAAACGGACCACACTGAATTTTTCCTAAGGCCGGGGACTCACAAAAATGAACCAAACAGATTTTTTCCCCTTCAAGTAATGTGTTCAAATCCGGTAAGGTGGTATTTTTCCGAATTCTTTTCCCCCTTTAAAGGTTTACGATCTTGAAAGATAATTAGAGACGGTCGGGGAGACACAATGGGCATTGAGGGGAAACTTTTATGGTCACGGGGAGACCGGTTCCTGTGGCAATCATAAAATCTTCAACCTAAAGTGTACACAAATAGCGAGTCAAAGATTTGAGAATTCTCATTTTTTTCTTTACCTTAAAATTCTCAAATGGAATTAAGTTTTTATAATGTATGTCTAAGTTTTAAAAAAAAAATATCTGTAGTATTTAAATTCAAATTATATATTAAAACATTGAGGATAATTTACTGTTTCATTTTTCTTACTTTAATCAATACTTTCAGGGATTTATTTTAAAAATGATTATTTTGTTATGTGTCAAAAAAAAAAAAAAAAAAAGGTTCAAAATTTAAAATCTTTTAAAATTTCGGACACTTCTAAACATGAATAATTTTTAAGCTTCTGTATTAAATTATTTGCAAAAAATTTATATGTATTGTTAAAAAAAAACCCTATTTAAATCTTTTAGTTCTTCATAATTTTAAAGCCAGATATTCAGGGCATCTTACATAGAATCCCTTGTTTTGTATTGTTCAGATAACAAATTATATTTGAATTTTGAATGTCTGAACATTAATTTCATTCAAAGAGAATTTTAATTTCAAGTTTATATTTTTTAACTTGAATCTTCAAATAAAGAGTATTTAAAAGCATCTGGACAAATTTAGAGTTAACATTTGCGCATATAAATAAATATAAAGATCCTTTTTAAATTGAAGTTAAAAAAATATATATTTATGCATAATCCCTCATCATTCATGTTCCATTAGTGGTTGACTGAAGAAAAGGTTATTAAAATTTGGACATTTTTATAATCTTAACCATGCAAAACTAGGAATTTTGCATTAGCTCCACTAAAATTCTGCATTGGAATTTCGAAAAAGATATTTATGCGTGTCTCACATACTCAGTTGAAAAACATATATTTACCATAAATACTAATAATTCTTTGGATATTTAAAATTATCATATGATTAATTTTTTAATATATATATACATACACACACATATATATATATATATATATATATATATATATATATATATATATATATATATATATATATATATATATATATATCGATTTCTAATATTTTTTCAAGTATTCCTTAAATTTCATATAATTTAATTAAGTGAGGGGATATTAAAGTCGCACTCTCTCTCTTCTCTACTCAACTTCCTGAGGGCTTTTGGCGACGGTCCTGTGGCCGGGGTATCAGGTGGTCAAGGTATCGAATCATGGTTGGCATGTCTCGAGTTCGAGCCCAGTGCCACAAAAGACCCACCGTGTAGGGCAGCGATGCACGTTATATCTATCGAGAGCTGAAATGTCCTCTCGTTGGTGTGGTGTGGTAGTTAGGAGAGGTGGTGCCAGCTCAGGTGTCGCCCTCGTCATTTGACAATTTTTCAAAATTACGAGGTCCATCACTAAAAGCCCTCGTGTAGCTGAACAGTGCGACGTTAATATTCACTCACTTGGCGACGGACCTCGTAATTTTAAACCATGGTCAAGTGACGAGGATGACGCTTGAGCATCGCTCCCTTACACGGCGGATCTTCAGTGGTGCTGGGGTCGAACTCATGACACGTCAGCTACGAGTCCGTTACTTTGACCATTAGACTACCGCGGCCTCACAATGTGGTTGAAAACTGCATGCTATGAGTAAAAATATGCTGAAACATTTGATGAACTTAAAACAGATTTTTGCATTGAAGATAGATGTGTGATATGCTAAAATGACAATATGTAAAAGTTATGAGAATATCAATGACAATTTTTGAAAAATTCAATTTAAGTTTCAGTCTGAAACTTATTCGTTTTTTTTTTTTTCGCATTTAATATTAAATAGTCGCGATAACAAATTAATAGTTTAACGCATTAATAGATTATAAAAAATAAAGGTATAAATGACATTGTTGGGAATAATAAGTTTTTATAGTTTTGAATTCAGACTTCTTTGCAGGAGTGTAGACTATTAAAAGGCTGATGTAGAAGTTAGAAAACTAATATTTAAAATATATGGAAAGCAATATCTGCAATTCCATGATCTTGACGAGCAGAAGATGGCATTTTTACTTAGTAGGGCAGAGTAAGCATAAGGTAGGAGCTTGTGGAGTAAACAACCAGGCCTCTGCAGTTTTGGCAGGTAATGAACTCCCATTTGTTGCTTTAAGTAAGGAATATAAAAATAATAAATACAAAAATAAGTCATGTAAAATTTTATATATTTTAATAACAATGAATTGTGAACTTAATTTCCAATTCATTGTCACGAGTTGGCAGTAAATACGGTACTCTATCGACGTACTTCTTATATATATATATATATATATATAAGTACGGTTGATAGAGTACCAATAATTTTAACGCAATTTTATATTTCGTTCTCGTAAACTTTACTCCTTTTAAAACATGTATTGACAAAATACTCTCCTTTTGTATATTTATAAAATTTTAAAATTATAATGGTTATCTTACCCAACATTTTAAATCAGGGGAGGCAACTGTGTAGCTAAGACGTGCCAAATTTATCTGTCAGTATCATTCAGCGTGCCACATAGTAGGAAATTTTTGAAATCCTTCAATTCTTACGGTAATATTTGCAGATTTAAAGAATAGAGGTAAATAATTTAGATTTACAGTTTTATTTTATATTAATTATGGATCAATAAAATACATTTATTAACATAAAAATAAACAATATAAAATGTTACTATTTCTTCAACAAAGATAAAAAAAAATTAAAAATGTATGTTTCCAACATATTTACTTAAATAAGAAATAGACAAAGTGAAATATAAATGATTCCCTTCATTATAGTTAAATAAAAAATTGTAATGCGAATTAACTCTTTCACGACTCTTCTTTCATATTGCAAAACCAGGGGTATAATACACGATTCTGAGCATTCAGTTGTTAAACAATTTCTTTGCGGAGTCGAAATATTTTTCATATTAGGAAAGATTTTTTACTTTGATATGACGAATCAGATAAGTGGAAAGCAGAGTACATGCAATTTTCTTTTTTCAACAATTAAGTCCCCTAGCAATAACACTCAATTATTTACAAAATAGCTGCAAATTTATCCTTAGAATTATCTTTCAGATTATTTTGTAGTTCCATAAATGTCCATAACTCAGAAGATGTTTGTCAAATAAGGTCTATTATCAACTTCCATCCACTCAAGAATTGACAAATTTGTAGAGTAGTGCTGAGTGCCACTAAGAATTGTACCACGTGCCACAGGTCCATAGATTGCCGACATGTTTTAAATGTTCTTACTAACTAACCATCTCCTATTCAAACACAATTTATATGATAAAAAGGGTTTTCATTCATTTTGTAGGGAATTGTATTAGATTCAACCATAAGTAATTTTGTGTTTCAAATAAATTACGTTGTTTCGGGGATCCCCTTAGAGCAAAATGAAAGGAATTTGACATAATTATAGTGTTTCTCTAAAAGGGGAAACGTTCACTTTCAAAATACACTGCGTAAAGTGGTTTTAGGTGTACAAAGTTATATTCACTATTATTCCTAAAATAAATTTTGATATTTTGTTTTTTCGTTAAGTTTTGAAATTATTTCTTCAAATATACTTCTCCATTACATTTCTTTCAAACTTGCTATTTTCTTTTGCGGCCACGGTAGCCTGATGGTCGTGGTTATGAACTCGTGTCCAGTGTTCGAGCCCTGGTACCACAAAAGTTTAGCGTTGAAGAGGAGCTGATGCACGTTAAACACGTCGACGTCAAAAGTCCTCACGTTGGTGTGATGTGGAAGTTTGGAAGGGGAGTTATCAGCTCAGGTATCGTCCTCGTCACTTAACCGCGGTTCAAAATTACGTAGTCGCTCGTCAATAGCCACCGTGTTGACTTAGAATGCAATATAAACCCTTGACGTGTGCACTTGAGTTAATTCGAGTACGCTAAACAATTCCAAATATGCACATTAGATATAATTCAAACGAGGTCGCATTTTATGCTGCTTTAATTTTTTCTCACTCAAATATCAGCGAGCGCCGTCTGCACTCGAGATATTTGACTGTTGTTTCTTATATTTACGATTTAGTCGTTAAACATCAAAAACTCGTTTTCAATGTAAAGACTGTAATGTTGGACTGTGTGCAGTGCCGTGTTTCGAAAAATATCACACTGTGACATTTCTGTAAACGACATGTATGTGTCTTTCTCATACTTCTTTGATATTTTTTGCTATTTATACCTGTTAAAATTATTTTTTATAAAAGGTTTTTGTAACTAATTGTAAATTGAATAAAACCTTTTCTTACAATTATATGTATTTGAGGATGAAATCTGATTTACTTTATTCAGGAAATTTTTAGTAAATTTCATTTTCTTAGCCAACTTATTTCTTTTAAAACATGCATATTTGTGTATTATATAATTAAATTTCTAACTATCTAAAATTATGTCTGGCTTTTTTCTTCATTAAAATCTTTCAGGATTTTACAAATTATCTTGCCATTATTCATTGTGTACTTAATAAGGAAAAATATATCTAAATATAAATAATTTCTGGCCTAATAAACATATAATTGTTTTTAGCTACAGTTTGGAAAATGCATTGAAATTTGTATTGGGACAGGATTTTAACATATTATGAATGTGTTTTTGATTGCCTCTATGTTATATATTTATCTTTCATTCTTTTTACAGCATGAATAGAAGTCGTAAACAGTTTTGTCACAGTAAAATTAATTTTTGTTTCATATTCAAATTATACTATTATATTGATTCTGAAAATAATAGGTTAGTTTGACAAGCCATTATTTCACAATTTTAAAGCATTGAACAGTTTTGAAATTTTTAAAACATTTATAAAATGTTAAATTATTAAAAATATTTAATTATTGTAAGTGATTAATATTTCTTAGATTATTGGAAACAAAAAGTATAAATTTAAAATATATATCTTTGTTGAATTTTAATAATTATTTTTATGGCTAAACCTGGAAAAAAACCCAATTTTTTTTTAAATATTAACATTAAGATATTTTTAAAAAATAACTAGAGCTCTCAGACCTAAATCCATATGAACTGTTATAGAACATATGTAAGGGAACATTTACGAGATATTTCAAGACTCTATCTTGAACTGGAAAAACGCCTTAGGGATAACATTCTCATCTTCAAAATTAAAAATCTGAGAAAAACATATTTAAAATTTGTAATGGCATAAAATAAATTCCATTGCCTGTAAACCTTTAATTTTTCAATCTGTTACTATCCAACTTATGCTCTACATGAAAATTTTACTTGAAATATATAAATATGACTGAAATATCTTTTTTAATTCAAAATATTCTAAGACATAACATTGATAACAACTGTTAATTTGATCAATTATTCACTTTTATCAGAACCTTATATATTCACAAGAGTTTTAAATGCAAAATATTTATATAGAAATTAGTAGTTATACAAACGTAATCCAGAAATCACCAAGTTTGTAAACAATATCTATTTTTTTCTCAGTTCCCCATCGTGGCAGTTAAGCAAGTTTAAGTTTTTGTTGCATGACTTTAAAATACTGCAGTGTAGTACTACAATAGATTTATTATAATGTAGTTTGTGGTACATCAGGGAAATATTTAGTTCATTCTGCAACATTTGTATTCTGTAGTCTAATTGTAATATTACCTGAAAAAGCTGCATTTTAGATTTACCATTTTCAGTCATATTCCATCCCTTTCAAGTATTATTTATCACAGTAGCCTGCGTAAATTTTGGTCATGGCATTTTTCAAAAGGAAAAAAAAATAATGAAAACAAAGTAAAGAGCTTTTAAATTATATAAAATATGTGTCAAAAATATATTGGTCTTTAAATCAATCTTAATTAAGTAAATGTGAGAAAACTCAAAAACTTAAAAACATGATCAAACAGAAATGATTTTAGAAACTAAAATTGTAGTTAATTGCCGTTTCACACGAAATATTGGATTGTGTTAAAAAATATTTTTAATTAATTCAATCTAGGAATGTAAAAATGCTTTAAAATGAAACCGAATTTAAAATCAAAGCTCAGAAAATTAAAATTTCTTAAAACCTAATTGGTTTTTAGATCAGAAATTGAGCAAGTTTTCCAAATATATGAAATATATATTTGCAATAAATTGGGTGAACTCTCTGTTGGCCGTGAAGTGTAGAAAATGTCCATTTCACAATCTTTGCCCTAGGCCACAGCTGTGAATGAGAAACCTCCCGTTTCGAAGAAAACAGAGACCGAAAAGCAATAAAATCCTTCCCTGCAAAACCAATCGGGACCTCCTGCGGCGTTAACAGGGGAAAGCTCTAAACAGCCATTCGTTTTTGAAGCAGTTTGCGAAATTTATCGGAGCATTTTCGGAGTAGCTAACTTAAAAAAATGAGATCGCTTTCGAAGTGAAATTCAATTAGCGGGTCATCCAGTCAGAGGGTTAACAGTTACGCATACAATATTTTGAATCTCTCCGTAACCTTCTAAGTATTCGTTTCATAGACAAAATTCTTGACTTTATCTTACATCACACATTCACTAATATAAACTGTATCACACTACTTAATTTTGAACACATCTCTCTGAGAAATCTGCGTGATCAAATCACAGATGTCCAGAGATGCTAATAAGAAAACACTAAGAGGTGAACATACGAATTTAATCACATTTGTCTTCTTAATAGTTCAAGACATATACAAAATTATAATGATTGTATTCTCCCTTATCCACTGTATAATATCCAAAAATAAGCTTCAAGGTATTAAATTAATTTTAAATTTAGATAAGGAAAATTTCGAGAAATAGTGAATCTTGATATATGGCCGGTATATCAAAACACACAATTTAAAAATGAAAAAAAGTTAAATGGCATGCAATAAGGTTACTGCTGAATAAAATAATTAACAAAACAATAAAACTCAGCGGGGAAAAAATAATGCAACGTGACTTTACTTTTGTTTCTTATAAAAATCAATATCACTAGTATTAGTATATTAGTCATTTTTCTAAAAACTTAATTTATATTTTTCAACTTTAAAACACCAATTCCTATCATAAATGTTAACTCATTCTGTGATGTACCTCCCTTTGGAAGTACATCCCTCGAAGTATCAGCGTGAGCTAGAGGTGTAGGGTTAGCGAAAGAACTCGGATCATACATTATCTTAATATGACTTTATTAAGATATTCAACTTAAACTTATAACAAATATAATTATAATAATTAATATGAGAGAATCTACGATGAGGCAATACGCAACACACAATATATATATTTATATTTATAATATGATCAATTCTAATTCAGAACAATCTCAATAATCGAACCGCCTAATCCTCGATTCTAATATTAAGTAATCAATCCTACCTTATTATATCTTGTAAGAGCACTTGTCTATATCAGCAATGTGATGCAGCTTTACGACTAACTTCTAGTCGAACACCAATATGTATATCCACGTCAAGCACAACTTATTCAATCTTGAAACACGAACTGTAATAATCATCAACTGCCACAACACACATCAATCGTCTAACATTCCTTTACATTGCCATCTCACTTACTCTAAGATCCTATATTTAAAGTCGGTTTATTTGCATTTCTTCTTCACATCTCGTTTCTTGGATTTGGTTGGAAAAGAGTTGCCATTAATTCTGGCCCAAAGAACCCAACGGACTTGTTAAAGAAAAGACGCGTAAGACGTCACAATTTGACATCTTAAGATAAAATTATGAGTATATTAAAATTTCTCAAAATTTTGTATGACAAAACCTATACACTTTGTTTTCTCAATTAAAATATAAAGAATATCTCATTTAACACAACTATTTTATAAAAACTAAGTATCATATCATATCATATATTCTTCTCCTTAAAGCTTTGTTCAGCAAAACTCAGTCATTTCAATGTTATTAAAACGAAAACTAATAATTTCACTGACCTTTACTTCTTAGCGGCAGAAATTTTTGGTGAACGGTAATCCACATGTTCTTGTCTAATGATTTGCACTAGTAAAGTTTTATTTATTTATTTTTCTTTCAATATTTGTCTTTCAATTTTGCATTTGATGTTTTTCCTTCACTGTTGTATTCGATAGTGGTATTATTGTACAGACTTTCCGGCGAAGAAGATTTTTTTTCTCTGACGGAAGGATCTACCGTCTTTCTTCACGGGGTTATGGGATTCATGCTTCTCTTCCTTTTTCCTTCGCCATTAGAACGTTGTTTCTTTTATTCGCGATAATCTGGCCTCTGAAGCAAAGACAGAAATATAGTTCAGCGGTAGAAACGGTTTCTTCTTGTGGGGTTAAAATTGCGTTTCTTCTTTTTCCTTGCCATAAAGCATTCCTTTCAATTCCGGCAACCTGATGTCTTCATCAAAGATATGAACAGCGCCATCGGAGTTCCATCAAATTCTCCATAGCATTTATTATGGTCGTTGGCTTTCGTTTTTATTTTAAAATTATTTTGTTCTTAAGATTAGTTTTGCGTTAAGATTCAAAATTTATTCGCAGATAGAATCCTGCCGGCTTTAATTCTGACATGTTTCAAGCTTCTTTATTCGATGAAATATGCACAAGTTCTGACGCTGAGAGGCAGAGAGAAAAAGAACGCCAAAGTGAAATCTAAGTGTTTTACCACTTAAGCCAGATGTGAGAAGTACCTCTGATTTTATGAGTGTACTTGAAAATTAATGCTGACATATAGGGCTATTAAATCTAAAGATCTGGAATTAGACATGCTTATTGGCTACGTCATATGTTTAGAAGAAATAAATGGGTGATTAGTTTGATACTTGAAGATGAAATGAAATAAATATGAGTTAAGTGCTAGATAGGAAGTTTAATTTTTAATCTTATTTAATTATCCTTACATTTATATATAATATATATATATATACAATATTATATATATATATATATATATATATATATATATATATATATAAAATATATCAATAAGCGAACGAGTTACTATCACGAAATTTCACATGTATGTAAAGATAAGCAAACGATTACAAATTCAGAAGAACAAGTTTCTTTATTAAGCAGATATGGCTTGAAATATTTGCAAATCAGTAGGTAGTAAATACATCTCTGGAGTTATACAAGCCAAAACACGGTGTGGCATTGAATCAATAAGGTCACCTTTGACCTCCTGTGGAAGATCATGTCATAATCTTTGCTACAGAGCAGTTAATTCACGAGTATTCTGGGACAACTGCAGTTGCCTTCTAAGCACGTATCAAATGGACTTTATTGGTGAGTGGTCTAGTGACCTGACAGGCCATAGAAATACGTTGTATCCTTTAAGACATTGGTGGGAGAGTCATGAAGTATGTGTACAAACATTGTCTTGCCAAGAAATGGCACCTGGGCAACATGATAGCATAGGCTCTACAGATGATGTCAAAATCTCGCTCACGTAACTGCGTGCCATCAAAGTACTTTGAAGTACGACTAGAGATGATCGAGTGTCCCAATAAATCTTTCCGTATCCAGTCCCACCATGTGAAATTGCCGTATTCCTCTCAACAGCAAATACCAAAGGAGACCAGTGACCTGGCCACTTATATGTGCTGATCATCAGCATTGAGACTGAATCGGAATTCATCGCTAAAGATCCCACGCATCCAATCGGTCCCTCTCCGGTATCGCCTAGTCTCCAAATGGATACCACTGGATCTCTAGAAGGAGATAAATGTTGTCGAATCGATTCTAGCGGTTGTTGGTGAGGACGTGTCCGCTTTTATAATTGTGCGATGTTCCTTCGTATTAGTGTTCCTGGGACGCCCTGACCTTCTATGTCGGTGTTGCCAATTCCGAATAACTACCTTATCACTCTACCGAGATGGCGGCCGTTGCGTCTGTTGGGACCAATCTGTTTTCTTAATCTCCCTCTCAACGTAAGACAATTGTACGTACTGCCACCAGTTTCGTCTCCGAGGCATCTCCAGTCACATTACCGTGCATCCGACAGATTTGTCTGAATAACCTTATGGCACGAGCAACCATGCTTTTAAATTCTCCCGAGCATCTCATATGCGCAAAGTATGCTTATCTTTGTCTCGTTAGCTTCGAAATTTTAATCATTTGCGTATCTCTTGCCAGACTACATTTCGGCCGAGTTTCGTGATATTAGCTAAATTTCTTCTGGGCGCATATATTTTTGTTATGACAGAATGTATATATAGAGAAATGTTACATCCTCTCCAATAGATGGTGATATAAGCGAACATGTGTAGCTCCCACTCCCGGAATACGCGGATTTTGTTTTAAGTAACAGTACGATTTAGAAGGAGACGAGTTAAGGGGACTTGGCACCCTTTGAGCAAACTTCTTTATTTACGTATTTAAAAATTATATTTTAGCATTTTATACAATGTTTCTATTCAAGAAAATGTTACCAGATGAAAATTTTCTTATATTATTCACACAATTTTAAAAATTTTAATTTTTTGAAGAAAATTGGGAAAATTTTAAAATCCTACTCCTTTTGTAAAAATTAATTTTTTGACCTGAAATTTTTTTGTAATACTCTTATGGATGATCTAAACAACTTTAGGGATCTATTTTAGAATAACTTCATTCGTTTTCGAGAAAAAAAATAAAATGTTGATATACAGGCTAAAAATCAACGAAAATCCAACATGTCTTACATTTTATTTTTTTTTAAAAAAAGTATTCAGTTTATAACAAAACGGATAACTAATTTTATTACATGCTTTATTTTCAACACGTAAGAAAAAAATGGAAGTGATTGGTAAATAATTGTCGAAGGAGTAGCATTTTGAATGCACTAAGGTTTCGAAAAACACAAACTGAGAAAAACAGGTTTAAAGTTTATAATTATGAAAAAATAATTATTATAAGCTTAATTAAACTTAAAATACCACTTTAAGATATTAGTTATACGTTTTTCTTTAAAATAATTGCATTTTCATATTTTTTCAACCCACGAATTTTTATAAATGATCAACTTTTAGAGAGTACTAATTGCCCATGAAAATTCAAGAAAAATGTTAAAAAAATTTTTTTTTTCTGTCACGACAGAAATTTTAGCTGTTTTTCTTCTTATAATATTAAAGTATTACATTTTTATGAAAAATATATCAGGAAGAAGAACTGAAATTATATAAATTATTAATATAAAATGCCTTAATTTAAAAGTTTTACATGCATATACATTTCACAAGGAAGAAAAATTACATTATTGTATTGCCTCGGAAATATTCTGCTTGTAATACTACATATTCTTTTTTATAGTTATTATTTCTATTTCTAAAATAGATTTTTTTATCATAAAGCATTTTTTAGCTTTTTTTCTAAAAAGGGGGTGTGGCTGAATTGCCTAAGTTGTTTTCAAATGAAGTTTTAGTCAACTTAAGATAATAAGATTAAGAATAAGATTAAATGAAAATAAAAAAACGATAGGTGTGATTTTTAGGGTACCAAGTCCTCTTAAGTAAGACAAGGAATGTGACCAGTGTGGTCTCTAATGGAAGTGAAATAACCTAAAATTCTATTTAATATTCTGTTTCTTTTGTAAATATTTTAACATTTCCGTTACTAATGAAACAGTAATTTTTGTATTACTCAATTTTTTGTGCATTTTATCAAAAACACACACACACCCTGTGTACTATTAAAAACCCTTAGACACCATTAAAAGCCATCTGTATAAATAACATACACCCCTACAAATTTTTTTGGGGGCATCGACAGGGATTAATTTCTTTTAAAAAATAAAAAATTCTGAATTACTAAATAGTCATCAGCCACAATATATATTTCGTTAGTAGAAGAATTATCATCTAGATACCTACTTCATTGAATGCCACTTTGACATGAACTAATTCAGTATTTCGAAGTTTAGTGTAGTCCTGACACAAATTGATTTCGGAGTGCCAACCTGGCATGGATTATCTTTTCCATTTTGAAGCCTAGAACCGCCCTGGTACAAAAGATTTATCAAAAATATAATTTCGTCACTGAATGCTACCCTCGCATGAACTAACTTCTCATTTCCCCTGACACGAATTGATTCAAGAATACCACTATGGCAAGGATTACCATTTTATTCTGAGGTTAAGCCCCACCCTCGCACGAATGACCTTTTTCTTAAACTTTTTGAAGCTGAATGTCATCCACACAAGAGTCAGTCAACCATCAAAGGCAGCCCCTGTGAAATTTTAAAATCTGAGTGTGCGTGGGTGTCAATGGATTATCTGTGAAAACCATGTGTCGATTATTTTTCGCGAGTGTCAAATGTTTCCCAAAGTCAAACCAAGTCAACTAGGTTCATCGACATTGTTTACGCTATTCCGAGAAAAAGTGTGTGTGTGTCTTCCACACACACACAACTTCACCCCCATACTTCGACGCTAAGGTCAACTTACCAGCGAACTCAGTGAATATTTTTTATATATTATTTGAAAATCACTGTTTTGAGGATTTTCTTTGCACATCTATGCATGCTTTTTTTTATCTTCATCGTATATTTGAAAGTAAATTGATCCATAGAGAAAAAAAATGTCTTTTTCTTTGTTGATTGATTGGATATTAACGTAGCACTGTTCAGCTACACGAGGGCTTTTGGTGACGGACCACGTAATTTTGAACAATGGTCAAGTGACGTGGACGACACCTGAGCTGGCACCCCCTCTCCTAACTACCACCCCACACCAACGGGAGGACGTTTCAGCTCTCGACAGATTTAACGTGCATCGCTGCCCTACACGGTGGGTCTTTAGTGGTACTGGGATCGAACTCGTGACCAAGCAAGCCACGATCCGATACCTATACCGCTCGGCTACCGCGGCCCCCTTTTTTTTGTTGAAAGGGAAAATGGAGGATTAAATAGAGTTAGCGGCAGAGTTAGCTTTAGTCGACATGACTACGCCAATTTTAAAAAGTCTAATAACCAAAAGTGTAGGGCAGGAATGGGTGGACTTTTCCAGAGTATAGGTCTACTTCGAATGTTTTTAAAGTGTTGCGGTCCACCCATTAGCGTAAGTGTGGCCATTCTGCATTAAAATTGTATATTTTGTTTGTATATGTACTTGTTTTTCACATTGTATCCTTCTTTTAAAATATGACCGATAACATTTTAATATGATAAGACTTTTGGTACACACAAAAGCATTAGTATCACAAAATTGTCAAGTTGAATGCTTGAACAACTGTGAACAAATGCTAGATCGTGGTGCTAGGACGCATTCAATGCAGCGAGCAGAAAATGTATGTGCATCGATGAATATTAAGCCAACGAAAAACGCTCGCTGCTAAATTCTGCATCATCACGGGACATCACATCAAATTGAGAATCCAATCCCATGAAAGCGTGGGGTAGGGGATGAGGTCTCAATATCCAACCCTGTGCTGTCGCAGGAAAAGCTATTCATTAACATTTATTCTCCTCAGTTGGCGTGTAGGAAGAAATTCGTTTCAACGGCTGGCATCGCAGTGATCGCCCTTTCCCCCTTACAGTAGCAAATGAACGTGTTAAACGTCATTGTTTGTTTCTAATGAAGGTACATTCATGTGTCTACACATTCATCGAATCCTTTTCTGAAGTAAATACAACTACAATTTCTGTCATGACCGAAAACGTTTTCCCTGAGTTTTCTTATGCAATTAATACAAACTAAAAAAAGATCATTTATAAAATATATGGGTTGAAAAAAATAATAATAATATAAAAATGCTATTATTTTGAAGAAAAATATATAGCTAATATTTTAAAATGTTATTTTATTTTTTTATTTTTGCTTATAATAATTATTTTCTTAGAATTATAAACTTTAAACTGATTTTTTTCAGTTAAAGTTTTTACGTATTCAAAATGCTTCTCCTTCCACAATTAGTCACCAATCGCTTCCATTTTTTTCTTGTGTGTTATATATAATACATGTAAGAAAATTAGGGATTGATTTTGCTGTAAACTTAAAAATTTTTTTAAAAAAAGTTAAAATGTAGTAGATTTTGGCTTTTTTTTTTTGTGAATTTTTGCATACATATCAAGGCATTTTATATTTTTTCTCCCAAACCAATTAAGTTATTGTGAAATCGATCCCTTGAGTTGTTTATAAAACATCCTTAAGAATATTATAAAAAAATTCCAGGTCAAAAAATAAATAATTACAAAAGGAGTACAATTTCAAAATTTTCCAAATTTTCTTTAAGAAATTTAAATTTTTAAAATTGTACGAACAATATTTGCAAATTTCATCTCGTATCATTTTCTTGAATAGGAAAATTATATGAAATTTCAAAAGTATAATTTTTAATAAATAAAAAAATTGTTGAAAAGGTGCCAAGTCCTCTTAATTAGGAACAGTCATACACCTAATAATAAATTATGAAAACTGCTACACAAGTTTAATTTGAGGACATCAGCTTATATTTAATCCTGTTTGAGCACTAAGCCAATATTATATATATGCTGAAAAAGTTCTGCGTCACACATTTCTTGGATCTACTGCCATAAGAAAACAAGCAGTTTGTGACGGGCTCACGCGTCTTTTCTTTAATATGTCCTTTGGGTTCGTTTGGGCCAGAATTAATGCCAACTCTTTTCCAACCAAATCCAAGAAGGGAAGTGTGAAAGAAAGATGAAAATTAGGAAGCTTTTAAACATCAGAAGTTAGAGTAAGTGGGATGGAAATTAGAGGAATGTAAACAGTTCGTGGTTCAATAGTGAAGAAGTTGTAGATAACGTTACGTGGCGAATAGTAGGATTTATACGTGAAGAGATCTATCGAATCAAGGTGCATACCATTGCCCTCGAGTCATTGTACGACTTTATCTAGGTGTTATAATTGTTAGTTTAAACTACAGCAAGGTAGAATTGATTATTTAATATTAGTATCGGCGATATTATTGGAATTGAGTTTAGGAGAGTCAGTTATATATAGTGGTCCGGATTAGGTTAATTTGTTATTATCTATATATTGTGTTGTGTGTTTTGCCATCATAAATTCTGTCACATAAATTATTATAATCTAATTTGTTAAAGCTTTAAGTTGAAAATCTTAATAAAGCTTTATTAAGATTATGTATGATTCTAGTTCTTCTGTTAACCCTACACCTCTAGCTCATGCTGATACCCAAATAAATAATCACCCCAGGGGGGATTATCACAAGTTGATCGCTCGAGAAATTGAACAACTATTCGGTTGGTATGTATGAAAGGTAGGTTTTTTAAATGAATGCATAAAAGTGCATATAATTTTTAAAAAGCTATTTTTTTAATCAAAATATGTTCCATTTTCTTCAATACACCTTTTCCAACGAGATTTTAACCCTCAGGGTGGTTCGCTTCCTCCTGAAAAATTATTCCAAAAGCGTTTACTGTTATTTTGCCGTTTGATTTAAAAATGCAACAGTCTTCTTTCCTTTCCCCCTTTTAAAACTTGGGAGGTCGAACGGGGACAATTTTATGACTTAGTTTGGTCCCTTTGTCAAGTAAGAACCAAGAGACCAATCGTTTACAGCTAGCTGTTAAGTTGCCTTGGGCAATCTTGTATGTCGGTCGTTTCCCCTATATGTTCAGTCACAGTAAAATTAAAACAAAATGAAGGGTAAAAAAAAGGAAAAAGTGAAATAAATAGTGTGTTAGAAGTTGAAAAATAATTATATTTTCTTCAAACAAAATTTATTTTTCTGTCATTTTTTAAAAATTAAAAAAATATACACATTTTGGTATTGCGATTTGAACCAGAAAAAATTATCCTTTATTCATTTTTGAATATGAGAGTAAGAAAACGCGCTCACTTTCCTGTTTTTTTAAAAAAAGTAATGAGGTAAAAAGAGTAAAGGATCTATCTCTTTTTTTAAACAATAAGATAATAAATGGTGCATACAGTGATATACATACGATGATTATATTTATGAAATAAAACCTATCTTTCTCTATTCAATTATACTTTTAATTTAAAATAACATAAAAAAGGATTTCACAATACTTTTAATTTATTTTAATTAAAATCATATAAATGATATTTTTATGTTAACTGAATATTTTTCGGAAAAAATCTAAATTTTCATTCCTAGTGTTCTCCTTTTCGAACTTCTTGTATTAAATAAAAATTTCTTTTCTACATCGGCATTTGTGATGGACATAACACACATTCATTCAATAATTTTTAATTTTAATGGGGATATACTTCTTCAAATGCGCATGACAGTACTTCTAACCGTTTTCTACTCAAGTTTAATTTCTTATCTTTCTGTTTCTTTTATTACAAGGAAAAATGTCACACATCGATAACTACATTTTCACACAATTCAGTCATTACAAACTCTATTGTGAGAAAAGTTCTCCCTAAAAATTTTTGTCTTTCAAAACAGTACACTTAAAACAATTTTGTTCAGTGAAGTTAACCAACAGTTCCCCAATGTATCCATACCAAATTTTAAAAATTTTTTTAACATTTTGAAATGTATCCTGTATTAAATTTTTTGAGTATACACAAATATTTCTTGCTGTATGGAATACATAGTATGAGATGTGGTCTTGAAAGAATGTTTTCGTACGTCTAGACCATTTTTGAAAATTTAAATATCACTAAAGCTGATCATATAACTGCAAATAAGCCTTATTTTAATGTGTGCTGGTATCAAAATAAAACACTTTACAATATTAAACAGCCTATGGGTATATATTCAATATCAAACTATTCGCAAAATGGCTTACAACTTCTATTCAAATTGTAAATAAACTGAAATATAAATATATCTTACTGCAGTCATAAATATTCATAATATGTGAATATCCTATTCCTCCACTTATTTCAGTACATTTTAAAAACTGTAGCTGAATGCAATTTTTTATATTTATAAACGAGGCATAAAAGCTCACACAGTCGTAAAAATGTCTTTATCATTTTTAAATATACTACTATAAAACGTATATGGATTGTAAGATCAGTTCTAAAATCCTAAAAGCTTTTACAGGAGCAAAATACATGTAATTTTGGATTGATCAAAATTTTAATATAATACACACACAAATATACATGTTATTAAGCAAATACATTTGAAAAATCAAACTTCCTTCTGAAATAAACGTAATTGAAAGAAAAATGTTTAATTGCAAATGAGTGGAAATACATGCTTATCTAAGGGGTATCCCAAAAGTGTGAGGCAATCCTCAAACTAAGAAGTCAAACTCAGTGGCACAACAATCCATGAGAGCTAGGAACTATTATACCCATCCTAATATACTTAAACATTGGGCGCTGAGGTGCATGAACAGATGTCCCGATTTGGTGGTCTGTCCGAAGAGAGCCCTTCAGTGTTTAAGACCCCAAGCAAGCTTGGTACTCATTTATCGACCCAATGTAGTGGGGATGAAAGGCAGAGTCGACCTTGCCCAGCCCGTTAATAGAACCCAAGTCCTGTGGTGTGGAAGCACGATACACAACCACTCGACCCTATTCGGTGAAAAATAAAACTTAATGTTAGATTCTTATATAATTCCCTAATGAATGAGGGAGTCCAAACTTTTTTTCCATGTAAACTGTTTAGACGGAAATGGTTAATTATGAACATTTCACAAATTGCATAAATTAAAATTAGCCATTATAGTTTACATAAATTTTAAGAGTGCAAAAGGTGTATTTTGGCTGCACGAATTAATTTTAAAAGGAATACGGTTACGAAAAAGTAGTACAAATCTATATCTAAAATAGGGTTGGTTACCTTAGATATTGTCAAACACAACAATGTATTGGAAGACAATTCCACAATTCATTGTTATAAAAATGTATGGAAAATTACAAGACTTATTTTTGCATTTGCAATTTATATATATATATTTTTCCTGAGAACTTTAAAAGCTAGAGCGGCATCCATTAAAACCGCGGTTCACTCTCTGTTTGCTCAGCTCGCCGCAGCCTAAGCCGGCTCTGCCCTAGTAAGTGAAAATGCCGTATTTTGGTTGTCAAGATCATTTTATAGCAGACTGCATTTTTCATGTATGTTAGATGGTCGTTTTATATTTTCTACATCAATATCTTAATGTCTAAATTTAAAATTACATAAAATTCTCTTGACATTCGCATCAATGACCATTATAATTTTTATTAGTATAGGAATGTGTCATCAAACGATTACATGACTATTATTAACATATTATTTTAACCATTTAATTAATATTAAGTATAACATAACGCACACAAATTTTCTAGCTTTAAAATAAATATTTCGAAATCTACTTCAGATATACTCAAGATTTTTCATTCCTACGCTTTAGCTTCTCAGTTTTGCTTCTATGTAAAACTTTATTGTATATTCGTCAATTTTTTTAGTATATTTTTTGCTCTTAGCATGTAGTTTTCAACTGAATTGTATGAAATATTCCAAATATATTAAAAAAACAATAAAGAAGCTATATAATAAAATTTAAAATTTATATTATACTCAAAGAATTGCTAGAACTTATGGTAAATAATTTTTAACTGCACGATACATTTTTTTTTTGAAATTTCAAATGGAATATCTAACATAAATCTTTTAGCTTTAAATGGCCGAAATTAAAAAAATATCCAGATTTTAATTACTTATTCAGTTAGCCTTTAAAAAAAGATAAATGTTGAGGTATTTTGCATAAATAGATATTTTTGAAGAATAATTAGAATGTTTTTAAATAGCTCGAATTTAAAATTAATTTTTATGTTTATTTATATGCATAAATGTCTACTGTAAATGTTTCCGTATATTTTTGATTACCATTTATTCAAACATTCAAGGTATAAAAAAAATGTGGGAAAATCTTCATTCATGTTGTCTTTGATGTAAACTGAAGTTCAAGCACTTAAAATTCAAATATAATTCGGTGTATTTTAAGAATATATAACTAGGCGCTGTACGTAAACTTCCCTGAACACTTGGGCTTTGAAATCTAAAAAAAAAAACACTAATAGATCTTAGTTTTTTTTTTTCTGCCATTATTATTTTTATCAAAGTGTAAGGAAATGTTGCAAATTATTTGATGAAGTTTAAATTTATTCAATTTTAGTGGTTGGAAAGTTGAAAAGGTTTCAAATTTTAAAGTGTTTGGTGTTTTATTAATTTTTTTTGCTATCTTATCATGAAATAACCATGTTTCAAAAACTGAAAGCATTGATTAAGGTAAGAAAAATGAAGCGAAAGAATATACTTAAAAAAAGATATAATTTGCCTAACTATATAAAATAGCAGATTGCCCTGACACGCCCCAACTTGTTACAGTTTCAAATTAATATGAAACCAAAAAGGAATTGTGACATATTTTACTTATGCGTTGGGACTTTTCAAAACTTTTAAAATACAAGCTAACAAAAAAACACATCCTGGGGTCTAAAGAAATTTTTCTCCGATTTTTTTGCTATTGCTCCAGGGTCAAAACACGGGGTTCCCTGCGAGCCATAAAACTTCCTATCAGTGTCCTGTTGTGTTGCTTCCACCGTCCCTAATTATCTTTCAAGATCTTAAACCTTTAAAAGAGGGAAAGGATTTCAGAAAAGTACGGCTCAACCGCTTTTGAAAATGTTACTTGAAGGCAAAAAACCCCGTGCAGTGCATTTTCGAAGCATCTTTACAATGACAGAATTTTCCGTGCTAACCGCTTGGAGGGTTAATGCCTAAATTCCTGTCTTAAAGAAATTTTGATCTTTAGAATCAATGAGCTCTGATATTGATTTTTTCACATACTGTCTTCTTTTTCATACTGTTTAGACAGTAAATATTTTTAAAAAAAGTCAATTTGTGAGAGGTGCGGTGAAAAAGCTGGGTGCATCAGAATTTCATATTTTAATTCGCATAATTTGTGACGGGGCTTTCTTCGCGTTTTCCTTTAACAGTCCTCTTGGGAATCTTTGGGGTCAGAATGGCAATTCTTTCCAACCAACTCCAGAAGAAGAGCGTGATTATGCAAATTAGGAATCATATATATAATAGAAGTTAAGCGTGCGTGAGGTGGCTATGTGAGGTGTATGTCTAAGTGTAGAAGTGATTGAGATAACGTTTAGAAGAATACCCAAGTCCGAGAATTAAGCTACCCGTACCTGCATATCCAAGCTAAAGGTGGGTACGAAACCACAAGGATTAGAGCCAGATAAAGGCCACGTCAGTAATGATAAAGAAAGTAGCTGTTTTCCTAGGATATAGCGGTAAGCAACTTTGATTAAGTGATAAGGAAAGTGTGTGTATTAGTGAGATTAAAATTAATCTGTAAAGGTAGATATAGTGGTCAATTAAGCGATTATTTGGTAATATGAGTTGTGTCTTCTCAATCCAGATCTGCTTAATGTATTATTATTGTTGTGTATTGTGATTAAGTTAAGATCTTAATAAACAGATGTTAAGAGGAGCGATTTGCGTGATTCCTCGTCCTGCCCTACGGAAACAGGTCGCGTAGATAATGGAGAACAGGGGCACCCACGGGCTGATCCTCAGAATGGCGCCCAACTCGGTTTAGTAACGGCCAGTTTAATTTCCTTAATCCCGAGATAAGAAATGCAGCAGGGTTAAGAGTTTTGCTTGAAGTGTATTTTTCTGGGTTTGGAAATGTAGAGGACCTTTTAGAGGGTGTTGATAAAAACATCAAATTTTTGGAGATACCTAGTGATTTAGCATCTGCGTATTTGAAAGGTCATCTCCTGCGTAGAGCGAGAGATTGGTTTGAGATATTCGGGTCGACGTTAGTGCAGATTACGGCCACAGACTTCCCGCAATTGAAAGAGGCGTTAACAAAAACTTTCCGATAGTGCGTAATAGAAAGGATTTGGAAGTACAATTTTACTCGTCGCAGCAGAGCAGGGGTCAGGAACCGACCGATTTTATTTATGATCTTTTAAAAATACAAAAAAAGTTGGGACTTAAAATGTCCGAAGAAAGTTTAGTGAGCCATATATTTGTTCGACTCGAACCTCAGCTTTAAGATTATTTGGAAGTGAGAAACCCGAAAACTACGGCTCAATTATTAGAAATGATGGCGAAATTCGAGGAACGATATTCACTCAAGGAAATGCGGAGTTTGAGAATTTGAGAAGACGAGATTGGGATGTCCGTTGGATGTCCAATGATGACGGCAGACGGAGAAATTGGAGAGATGCGGAGGTAATACATAGACCTAATGATAGAAGGAATAATTATAGGGGTAATTACGAGAATGGTGCTCAGAGGAGTCAGAGGAATCAGGGGTTCGAGAGTGGAAATAGATTAAATATGTATAATCGAAGGTTCAATACTAGACGATATCAGTCGGGAGATAGGGGACCGAGTGAAAATTTTAGTAGAGAGGATCGAAGACAAGGGGGTCAATTAAATATTTTGAAAGTCCAAGATGATCAGTCACAATCGGTAATAGAGATTCCGATTAGACTTTCTGTTATATGCATGTCCCCAGTGGAACTTCCGTACGTTCCTATTTTATTAAATGAAACATTCACGAAAACCCTTTGGGATACGGGAGCAGAGAAGTCGTTTATATCCGAGGATATTTATTAGAATTTTTAGTTTTATAAACATGTGAAGAAATCGCGTGCTCAGGTGATCACGGCACAAGGAGCTAAATGTCGAAATTTAGGGTAATTGAGTTGCAAGTACAGATAAGGGAATTTGTGAAACCATGGCAGTTTCGCGTTTTAGCGGATTTAGAATATCCTTGCATTCTGGGTGTAGATTTTATTAGTGGGTCAAAAATTGTTTTAGATTTTGATAGGAAATCGTTCGTGATTCCCGATTCGCAGATTGAAAAAATTGTTACAGCGATTGATGAGGGAAATATTTAGACATTGATCTTACAAAGACAGTATTAGACGAGAGTCAGAAGCAAGAGTTGCAGGATTTGTTTAATAGTTTTAAGGTAACTGGGACGTGAAATTCATGTATTTTTGCATTTGTTTACTTTTAAAAAATAAAGGGCACTTTGCTGTATCCATTGATGCATTATTTATGAGATTTTGATAACTAGAACGCTAGAAAATTGAATTTTAAAATTCTAAACAAATGTGCCACGCCCTTTTTTAAAGAGGCTTGGCACATTGATTTGGAAATTTATTTTTCTGTTTTATTTTTAACATTATTTTTAAAAATTTTAGTTGATTAATTTCATGTTTCTCTAACTGTATCTTTCACTGAATTAGAACTAGCTTGTTTACACTTTACAGTATAGTATTTTGCATTCTGTTAGATATATTATTGCAACTTTTTTTTATATATCTGAATATATCTGCATATATATCTCTTTTATATATCTGCATATCTGAATATCTTTCTTTCATTCATAATTTTTAAATAATTTTCTTTTCATTATGCCTCAAACGAAAGCTTTTGGAAAGCGTAGATTTTTTTTTACGGACAAAATGAAGATAATGCTGAACAATTAGTCAATGAAAGCAATGAAAAAGTTTGTACCTCAAAATTTAAAATAGAGAGTGCTTCAGCTATGTTGGATGACATTCCCGCGGATGATCAGAGAGTACTGTAAATATTGTTATTGATTTAAATATAATTTCTTACTTAATAAAAAGTATGGCAAGATGTAAATATTGCAATAAGTGTGATTCACTTATCATTACTGAAGATGCTAGAAGCCGCAGAGGATTATGTGTGAGTTTAACTAATGCAGTGCATTTTTTGTGGACAAGCTTTTACTTTAATGTCATCTAACTCAACAAACGGAGTTTACGACATAAACGTTTGATTAGCTTATGGCTTGCGCTGTATAGGTAAAGGTAGCAGTGCTGCTAAGACATTTTTGCTGTAATGAATTCGCCACCACCACCTGCAAAATTTCAGCGCTATATAGAATACTTTCGGAAAGTCTTTCAAAGGTCAGTGATGCATCTATGAAGAAAGCTGCGGAAGAAACGGTAGAGATGAACAATAGCAACAGAGATATCACTGCAGCATTTGATGGTAGTAGGCAGAAACGAGGCCATACATCTTTGAATGGAGTCGTATCTGCAACATTTTTCTAGAAACCGGTAAAGTTTTAGACTTCGAATGCTTGAGCAAATATTGTTTTGTATGCAAAAACAAAATCAATAAAGTCCATAAGTGTTTAAAAAATTTGAAGGTTTCAGTGGAAGAATGAAATCAGTTGGAATTTTAAAATGTTTTCAACACTCCGAAATTTCACGCAATGTTAAATATGCCAATTATCTGGGTGATGGTGATTCCAAGACATTTAACACTGTATCCGAAGGAAAAGTCTACAGAAATGACTTTGAAGTTAAAAAGTTGGAATGCATAGCACATGTTGAAAAACGAACGGGGGTAGATTCCATGCCTTAAGAAATAGCATGAAATATCGTAAGCTTTCTGACCGTAAAGGCATATCTGGCCGTGGAAGACTTACAGATAATGAAATTTCGAAGTTGCATCAATATTATGGCTTGGCTATTCGACGAAACATGAATTCCGTGTCTGATATGTTTAAAGCTGTATGGGCAATTTATTTTCATAAGCTCTCAACTGATTCTGTCCCACAGCATGATTTATGCCCAACTAGTCCAGATACTTGGTGTGGGTTTAACAAAGCTAAATTGTTGGGAGAAGCTTATTCACATAAGCATTCACTTCATGAACCTGTGTTTCTTGCCATTAAGCTCATTCTTAAATCGCTAAGTGATAAAAAACTGTTAGAAAAATGTACTCATGCGAAAACTCAAAATCCCAATGAAAGTTTCAATCACTGCATATGGGAACGTTTACCAAAAACCACACTTCTGAGCATTGAATCAATGAAAATAGGTGTAATGGATGCCGTGATAACTTTCAATGATGGTGCTCAGAGTAGGATAAGGGTATTGGAAGAAATTGGTATAAAACCACGCCATTATATGAGAAAGGCACTCCGAACTATAGATAACAAAAGGGTTTGTGAAGCAGAAATTGCTGTCCATAAAGCATCTGAAGAGGCTAGAATTAGAAACAAAAGGGAAAAACAAAAAAAAAATTTGGAGCAATCAAACCAATTTGATCACAGTGCTGGGCTTTTTTAAAAATTATTGTGAATCAAAATTGTACATTTTCGAATTAAATTTTTATGTAAGTACACTATAATTCAGATATACTTTATTCAAAATTTGTTTTGCATATAATATGTATCATAAAACACTCTTATTTCCTGTTCAAGGAATGTAATTTTTCTGTAATTATATTTTCAAAGTTTATGGAAACTCTACATTTTTATACAAGAATTAAATAGTATTTAAATGTATAGTTACAAAATTTTAAAATTAAGTTCTGTGCTTTAAATTGTTAACTATATCTAGTTTTATATTTAAGTACTCAGTGTAGTTCTTAAATTATAAATCAAATAGTTCAAAGTGAATCTTGAGGATAATCCTCAATAAATTGCACGACTTGTAAGAGGAATATTTCGTTATTCCTAACTGCTTATTGGTACCATTTAAGTATTCATAAATAATGCTTTGTTTATAAATGTTGTTTTTAATTTTAAGTAAATAAATATTCATATATATGAGTACAAAAACAATTTCTTTTGTAATAACTTTTAAAAACAGAGTTCCATTTAAATAAGACATCAAATTAAATTTTTAAATTCTTCGAAGACATTTTCTTTGTGCATCTTTATAACAATAAAAATATGTATAAAGAATTGTGTAATATCCTATAGTGATGATGTTCAAAGTGAAGTAAAAATATTAAAGCTTATAGTCATCAATTTTGGTATTTTAAGTGGAAGATATTGTGAATCACATTGGTAACACGTGTCGATGAAATAAAAAAAAGAGTGATTAAAAAAGCTCCTAAATAATCTAGAATTTAAAATTTTCGAACTAAAAACTGAAAACTGTGATTCAGAATAATCCACTTAATTATGGTATTGTTTTGTATTGGTTTAAAAAATATTATTTTACAAAATAAAGGGGAAAATATCTTTATTTGCAGTTTTCTCAAAATACATTTTTTGGTGGTTTGAGTACGCTTTTCTCAAAATCTTCTTTACCTATGGTTCTGAAATTTTGGATATTATAAAATTTACAAATTTTTTCGATAAAGTGAATGAATTTTTTTTCAAAAAAACATTCAAAAATTTTAGATACAGCAAAATTTTTGTACAAAATTTAAAGGGAATTTAAATCACACACAATTTAAAATTTTTAAATTTTTTTTAAAATTTATTTTTTAAAATTCCATTTCATTTATTTTATAGACTGTTGTATTTGGAAACACTATGTAAAATTTTGAAGCTATATATTGAGTGGATTTTATGCAAAGTGTACCTAAAGGTAAACACATGCCTCGAAAATAAAAAAAAAATAGTTAATGTTTATTAATTGCTCATATAGAAATATGTGTATTTTAAAATGAGATTTCTTTACATAAACATGTACATAAATGTACTGATAATTCATTGTATTACATCCATTGCTTTTAATTTAAGTAAATAATTTTAATTTAAGTAAATACATTTGATGTAAAATAAGCCCATTTTTGCTTGTCGAGGACGTCCCAGTTATCTTAAAGGATGGTTTTCAGACAAACCGGGACTCACACATGTTTTGTATCATGAGATTGGTGAGGGGTATAAACCATCAGTTGTTTCCAGGGTGTATAGATACTATAGGGTGAAGCAAGGCATTTTAGATTACCTTGTGGAGAAAATGTTGAAAGAGGGTACCACACACACACACATAATACCGATCCAATCCCCGTACGCGTCGCCGGTTGTGCTGTGTAGAAAAAATAATGGGTGACCTCCGGATAATCTAGAAGCTTATCGATTTGCCGTAGACTATAGAAAGCTTAACACCATAACTAAATATCTCAGGTATCCGTTACCGTTGATTGAAGATTTGATAACGAATATTCCCCACATTGCAATCATGTCTTCCCTAGACATTCACTCGGTCTATTTTCAGCTTGCTGTAAACCCCAGTGATGTGGTTAAGAGCAGTCAGTAGGGTAGACCCCTTTTAAAAATCGATTTTGAGATTTTGATATTTCTATAAACCCCTAATCGGGAGCTTTCCATTTATATAACATACAAGCCATTATATGAAATAGAAGTACTTTAAAATGATTTTTAAAAAATAATCAGCTTATGAACCACGCCCATTTGACAGATAGAAATGTAAACATTGTCTTTTTAAATCTGGAGCAAAGTTGCAAAGCCTCAATTTATTTTTATTAATACGCAATAGATACCTGTACAGTAACTGCAAATTAACTGTGTTAAATATGCAAACAAATTTTCTGGGAAATTTGGAAGCGGGGTTTTAATTTGAATGTTATATTTAATATTTAGTGCTTTTACCTAAATTTAAACCTGTTCTTCACTTTAAAGTTAGTTTAAATAATTAGTAATAATTAAATAAAACTTTAAAAGGCTTAGAAAAACGCTAAAAATATTTCAAAAATACTTGAAGTTTTTGGATACTTGAAATACTTGAAAAATTTGGATTAAATTCAATACAAAGGTAAGATTTTTTTTATAAAAATTTCTGTTTTCAAAAACTTATTTTTTTTAAAATTTGTGTAAATTTACTGTATGTATGTTTAAAATTTATATTTTTAAAATTGTGTAAATTTACTGTGTGTATGTTTCTTAAATGCAATTGTGTATACTGAAGTGACATTTTTGAAATATTCTTAAAACATTTAAATATAAAGCATTTATCATGACAAAAAATTACAATTTTTAATAAATTCATAATAATAATTGTTCGGTGAACTAAAAGTTTGTCTTTGAAAAAACTAATTATTATATTTTAAAAAAATTCACTTCAGTATAAATATAATTTCTAATTAATATAAATAAAAATTTGAGTCTTTATGTTTAATAGTTTCTGAGAAAAAGGTATGAGATGATACATTAAATGTCATGTTTGTTGTCCTTGCGAGAAGCTTGTTACATACATAAAAATACATAAATTTCATGTTTAAGAACATAGAAACAGTTTTATTTTGTCTGTTTTAGAAATCATTTGTCCAGTTTAAAGTAACTTTTGAACTTTTAAACTTGGAAACTGTCTGCAACAACAAGACCTAATGATAATGTTACGAAAACCTAACGAAAACTTAAGAAACGTCGTATATATATATATATAATCAGGTATTTTTAAATACCATCTCAAATTCAGGCTCCGGAGTTGCATGTGGCTCTTTTGCTCCTTAAATGTGGCTCTGGCACAAATATCCGCGGAAGGCGCAATGATATTTTCATTTAAAAAAAAGACTTGGTAAGAAAAAAAATTGCGTCTTATTTTGATAAATTAAAATTCTACTATAAATCGAGAAAATGGATAATTTTTTTTTTGTTTAAGTTAAAAAAAGATAGATAGGTAATTATATAAAATTTTATATTGTAGTAAAAACACGTAACGAACATCGAGTGTAATTTTATTAGTTTTAATAAACGTAAACATAAACCATGTACAAGCTAACAGCTGAAATTGTTCATATGTTTTCGGCGTACTCCGGTGTGATACAAAGGTACCACAAGCATGCACGCGCATACTTTTTCTAAAGTAGTGGGGTACGAATTGGCACCACAGATCAGCAGTTGCAGTGTGAACAGTTTTGTCTTATCTACCATGTCTGCCATTGTCCTGTCTTATTAAAAAGTTGTTGTATTTTTCAATCTAGCTGCACATCTTGCAGGTATTTTTATACGATTTTATTACACCAGCTATATATGTTTGTGGTTGTGATACAAAATTTGTAATCTTTTTTCGATAACTTCTATTTATCCAAATGTTGAAAATTTTCTTCCATTTTTGGTCACATTAAAAGTTTTGTTTTTCTGATGATGGAAAAAATTATTTTTCTTTTAGTGCAGTTATATATATTAATAAAATTGTATTTTTTTTAAAAACGATTTTTTTAAAATTTTTATTTTCATCAATTTAATAATGATAATAATTTTACACTGGTGGCTTTAGAAAAAAATATTTGGAATATTTTTATAGGCACTCCAATTAACATGGCTACCAAAAAAAACAAAGATAAACGGAAAATGAAAAGCGTGAATTTAAAGTTGAGTGGACTGAGAATTTTGTGTTTATTCAAAACTTGAATGGACTTCCGACATGTCTTATTTGTAAGGAGAAATTCGCGTATAACAAGAAGTCAAATTTAGAGAGACACTTTACCAAGAAAGCACACGTCATTTAGCCCTAAATATCCTACCGGTGATGCAAGGAAGAAAGCAGTTGAGGAACTTCAGAAGAGTCAAGAGTCGTCAACTTCTGTGTTTAATAACTGGATGCAATCTTCCAGCAATATTTAAATGGCAAGTTTAGTTTTTAGCCAAGAGATTACTAAGAGAGGGAAACCGTACACAGACGGCGAATACATAAAAATTGTTTTATAACTGCATCCGAAGAGCTATTTTGGGATTTTAAGAACAAAGCAGATATTCTGAAAAGAATTAAAGAGTTACCATTGTCTGCCAAAACCATTAAAGATAGAACAATTAAAATGTGTTCGAATATAACCACCCAGCATATCGAAGATCTGAAATTGGTTTCGGCTTTGTCAATAGCAGTTGACGAGTCGTGTGACATAAATGATGTCGCACAAGTTTCACTTTTTGTAAGATTTATGTCTCATTCAGGCCCTAAAGAAGAACTTTTAGGATTATTGGCACTCAAAGTTCAGACGCGTGGAGAATATATCGCAGATGCTGCAATTGAGTTTCCTCTCGATAAAATTGTGTCGATTTCAACAGATGGGGCCAAAAGCATGACCGGCGTAAGAAAAGGGTTTGTTGCTATTTTGAAGAATAAATAAATCACGAGATACTTGTTTATCATTGTATCATTCACCAAGAAGCGCTTTGTGCGCAAACATTTCCGGATAAAATTTGTAAAGTTATGGAATTAGTGATTACCTTTATCAACTCCATTTTAGCTAAAGCTCTTAATCATCGCCAATTCAAAGAATTTATTTGAAATGGAGAGTGAGTATGCCGATCTTCTGCTTCACAACAAGGTACGTTGGTTATCAAGAAGGAACGCTTTAAAACGTTTTGCGTCCATTTTCCCGGAAATTAAAGCATTTCTTCTTGAGAAGGGCGTTCACTATCCAGAACTAACAGACGATCAGTGGATCCAAAACTTTTATTTCATGGTAGACATTACGTCTCATCTAAATCAGCTTAATCGTAAACTACAAGGGAAAGGAAACTTAATTTTTTCGATATTAGAAGAAGTAATAACATTCGAAAACAAATCCACTTTTGCTCAGGATTTTGAAAGGGAAAGATTGTTTCACTTTCCGAGCCTGCTGAAGCATCGTCAAGAAAATAATTCCTCTATTAATAAACACCATTTTAAAACAATGATTTAAAATATGAGGGGAGCATTTCTCAGCAGGATTCAGGAATTTAAAGACAGCAGAGCAACTTAAGTATTTGTCAAAAATCCTCTTAATGCTACGATAACCGACTTGAAATTTTCTCCTTTTGAAATTGGCATTGGTAGCTTTGAAATAAAATTGCTGGATTTAAAAAACAAGGAGATAGAACGCCCTAAATTCGAACGCCTTTGTGTTGAATTGGAAATATTGGGGAAGAAAAATGTGATCTTAGTTCACACACAAAACAAGTTGTCTGCTTTGAATGACCTGGAGAATGTGGACATGATCAATTTCAACGCTTGGAATAGTATTCCTGACTCTTACGATCAGCTGAAAAAGCTCACGTTTGCTGTTCCTTCCCTTTTCGATTCTAAATATAGAATCGAACAATCTTTTTCAAGCATGAACATTATCAAGAGTAAACTGAGAAGTCGTCTTATTGATGAGATCATGGAATCATGCCTAAAATTAAAAACAACATACAAACCTGATTTTAACTTTCCAAGGATATGCAAGCACATATTGTTCGCATTAAAAAATATTTATTAAGTATGAAATTTAGTTTTATTTAGTGTACTACTTATTTAGTGTAATAAAAATTTACTAAACAAGCAGATTTGGCTCCCTATTTTTTAAAAAATTGTTGTAATGTTCATATTAGGCTCTTTGGCTAATAAGTTTGCCGACCACTGGTATAGGACAGTGTTTCTCAAAGTGTGGGGCGCGCCCCCTGGGGGGCGCGAGCATATCGAAAATTTAAAGATTTTTTTTAAAAAAATAACCGGAAAGAGAAGTAAAACAAAATGCTTTCTTCCATAATAAAAAAAATACACACAACAACATTGACGTAACTAATGTTTATTATCTGGTTTTTTTCCGTCATTAAATAGCTATCTTTGATCCCAAAACCAAATTAAAGAAAAAAACAATTTTGTTTAATTTGCTGTATTTCCTCAATGAGAGATTTTTTTATTACATTTTAACATAAAACATTACTAGTTAAAAGAAAAAATGAAACCCAGACCCCGAGAAAAATTCTAAGAAGATAAACAATTCATCACTGTAATTATTATTGAAATACTGTACATTAGTTGTAGAAAAAGAAAAGGAAGACATGATTCACTTTTAAGCCAGGCTGCATATTACGTTTGCTAATCATTGGTTTGACCTTCAAACTTATGGTATGGTTATTCAATATTAGTTCCATTCCATCCCATCTTTTATGCATTTGCTTTTCGCTTAGGTAAATTGTAAATAATAGAGTTTTACGTTATTTAGAAAAGAATAGATTGATTTAACATTTCTGTAATATTAGTGAAAAGTGTTTCTGATTTGCGTCCTTTATTATGGTCTTGTACTTTTGAAACATTTTAGTTCAGTTTTATTGGATTTTTTCTCAAATCACCAAAGAAATGAATAGTCCTTGAAAGCAGGTAAGTATACTTTCTATAAATTAAAATATTCACTAGAATTCCGATTTGTATCGTGTACGGTAAAAACAATTATAAAGAAATGAGTGGGGTAACTGAATCACCCCGCACTACCATTAGCCTTAGTATCAAGTGCGTGCCTGCTCCCGGGTTACAACATTTTGAAGTCTTTTCGTTTTAAATATTAAAAAATAACACAATTATTCTTCATCTGAATTTTATATTCTTTTTCATTATTTTACATTAATTCTAAATGCTAATTCTGTGAGGTTTAAAATTACAGTTCTTTACAATTATAGCATTTATCTAAAAAAAAATCATTTTACATTTTTGTATACAATGTCGTGCACGCAGTTTTACTCTCCTTACAGTTCAGCTATTATATCAAGAATAATGTTTTATTTTTTTAAAAAATTAACTCGTGCGAAGAGTCGGAGTGGTATGTACCAACACGCAGATACTTTGTTTAAGGAATTTAAGTATATTGTTTTGAGAGAGTTGGTAGATTCTAAAGTCGAAATGATTGTGTCGCTTCATACTAAAGTAACTTTCGGAGAAAAGTTGTCAAATATGCTAGGATTTCGTACGAATACTTTCACAGAAGGAAATTATACGTCGGATTATATTTTAGAATTGCGAGCAGGAATTACAGAGGTGTATGTGTATTGTGATATTATTGCTCCTTCATTGGTTGGAGATGTATCAGCATCTATCTTAAAAATAATACCAATTGCCAACGAATATAAGAAGCAAATCGCAAAACAGTTTACTGTCCGTTATATTTCCCCATCAGGAAGAACTATTTCGATACAATTGAAATCGAATTAGTAACAAGTAGTGGCACACCCATTAAATTCATATCAGGCAAAACAAACCTTGTCTTGTCGTTTCGAAGGAAAACTGCATAAAACAACCTACAAAGAGTTTTTATTGTTATATGCAAAACTGTCAGCCATGGAGAAACGTGGGCAAAGATTAGATCCGAATGATTGTATTGGATACTATTGTAAACAACAAATAGGAAGTGGCTCTTACTTTGCTTCAAATTATCCTATACAAAGAGATTATGGGCTATTTAGTAATCTTAGGAGATATGCAATGCCGATTATGATGAAAGCCGGTAAATATTTGGGAAAACATTTACTGAGCACGGGTCAGAATGTATTGGTAGATATTTCGCAAGGAAAATCCTTTAAAGAAGCTTCAAAATATATCAATTGCGGCAAGTTGGTGAAGAGATTAAAAAGGATATACTTCGCAAATTGAAAGATGGAGGAGGTGTTAAAAGAAAGAAACAGAGTTCACGGCGACAGACCAAGAGAAAAAAGTCTTGCGAGAAAGAGGTGTTTACTGAGATCTGTGAAAAAATGGAAAAGTGCTACTGCACCAAAAGTGAATTAGATTTGTTTACAACATATCTCCAATACAATTGGCAATAGATCGATCATCGTTTGTGGAAGTTCATCCTGTTGCATCCATATCTGACAACAACACTATTGAATTCCTCATATCAGGTTTAGGCGAATCTTACTTCGATCTTTCACACCTTTTTCTAAATGTTCAAGCACGAATTTTAAAAGGAAACGGGGAAGCATTTCAGAATGATGACAAATGTGGAACTATTAACTATCTATTGAATACTATTTTTGCAGAATGTCACATTTCGCTCAACGATCGTCAAATTTCGTCGGAAAACAATTATGCTTACAAAGCGTACATTCAAAGCATGTTATTTCATTCTGAATCGTCTTAAAAAAATTTATTGAGTGCCGGACTATTTGTAAAAGACACTGCTGGAAAATTTAACGATGTCACCCTTACAGATGCGGGGCTTAATAAAGGACTAAGAAAAAGATGGGACCGTGTGAAAAATGGTAAAGGTTTTGACATGTGCCGTATTCTTCACACCGATATTGGAACCCAATCTAAGCTTTTAATAACTGACACATCAATCAGAATTCTATTGATTAAGGCCTAATATGAATTTTTCTTATTAGCTGCTACATGGGACTATCGTATTCAAATAGAATATATAAGTATATATCTCAGAAAATGTGAAATTTCAAATTCAATTCTAGTGGCGCATGAAAAGGCACTTGAACAGTCGCTCATACAAATGCCTTTTACACGAATTGAAGTGAAAACTTTCACAGTGAACTCCGGTCTGAAGAGTGTAATAATCCCTAATGGAGTAAATGGCGTTTTGCCTTCGAGGATAATTTTAGGCCTAATTTCGAGTTCTGCATTTAATGGAGATATGAAAAAGAATCCACATTCAATTTTAAACATTATAATTTAAACCCTATTTCGCTCAGTGAAAATGGTATACAGATACCCACTACTGCTTACACACCTGACTATGCAAAAGATTTGTATGCGAGAAACTATTTAAGTTTATTCACCGATTTAGCACAACACAAAACGAATGTTTCATATGACGATTACAAAGAGAACATATGCCTGTACGTTTTTGATCTCACACAAGAAAAGTCAGCTAGTGAACCATTTGGAAATGTGACACGAAGTGGAGATATTTCAATTCACTTAAAATTTGATGCAGAGCTCCCCGAAACAGCTACGTTGATTGCTTACATGGAAATGCCCTCGCGTATAGAAATCGATAAAAGCCGAAACGTATTCATAGATTATTAAAAGCCAGCTCATGGATTCACTTGTTTTGAATAGGTTATCTCTTTCAGACTCCAGGCTATGGTATGGTTTCTCGGGGGCCTATTCTAGTGATAAACTTCCGAAACAAAGGAAACGTTATCGCTCCTTCATTGTGAATACAGATCCTGCTTATTTCAAGGGTTGACATTGGCAAGCTATATATTTTAGACAAGACAACCATTGTGTTTTTTTCTGTTCTTATGTAACACGACCTCAGTATGATATTGAACAATTTATTATCGAAAACTCAACCAGTTTCGAAGGGAACGAAAATATTCTGCAACATCCAAACACAATGACATGCGGTCTCTTCTGCCTATATTTTTTGTGGCATATTTCTCGAGGGCTACCAATCAACCGATTGCGCAATGGAAATCACTGTGCTAATGAACGACTTGTTCAAAATTTTGTGCAAAGGTATTTTAAACTAGTTCATGTTCCCCGACCTCTAACTCTTCAGTACTGCCAACCTCTGTAGACCAGTGTATAAAAGCAGAACCAGATTAGACTCAAGTTTAATAGAGAACTGACAATGGAGAAATTTGGTTATCTGGTTTGCGATAGCTGTTCACCTGGAGAATTTCTCTACATCCACCCATCCTTATTTTTAAATATAATTGATTGTGTTCAGAATGTTGTATTACGTAAAGATATTATCGATAAGAGAATTGTCTATTTTAAGATATTAAACAACAGTGAAATTGTGCAATACATTCACAATGATGCACATGAAGAATGCTTTGGTTTTTGTCAACTACATCGAACTGATCCAAATGACAAATTTAAAGTGTTTTCTCCCAATAAACATCTGTTTGTAAATCTATTAGATTGTATTCTAGAAGCACAAGAGATATTTTAGATGAAGGTGATTGTCCACGTTTTCAGCTGCAATATGGCTATTTTAAACTGCTAACAAATGATGAACTTGTAAAATTATTTCATATACTGTAACCAAAATGTGACGTGTGTTTTTGTAAATTTCAAGTTATGTTTTGAAAAAAAATGTGACAATATTTCTTGAAATTATATTTATTTTTATATAACCATTTATTGATGAGTTTTTGTATTCTAACTATGTTATTATTGCTTGATGTATTACCAAGTATCATTTGTGTAACTCTAATAATATTTTTAATCAGTAACTATTTTACTGATGAAATTTTGTATTCTATGTTATGTGTATTGCCAAATATTAAAAAAAAATATGATTTGTGTAACATGTACCTAAGAATCGAAATAAAAGCTAATTTGTTTAACACCCCTCTGGAGTTAATCTTTTCTTTATACATATTATCTAATTTAAATGCATTCTTGGTTAAGGTTATTTAAAAAACATAAACACGATTAAAAAACAAGGTTAACATTTAATTTAAATGTATCCTTGACAAAAGATCATCTAAACAACTGGACTAAAGAAATTTAAATGAGTTCTTTTAATAAAAATTATATACAAGAAAATAAGATAAGTATTTCAAGGCAAAACTACCTAAAAATTAGTATGAATAGTGCAATCGAAACGTATTTTAACAATCGACTTTCTTAGCATCTCTCACTTTCCTCTTTAAAAGATGGCCAGTAAAGACGGTAAGCATATTTTAGTTTAATCCTTGGTTAGTTTTAGTTGCTTAAACATTAAGAGAATCTAAATTTACAATTTTTATGCCGCTTAAAATATGACTTTTTAAATTTCCCTGTAGAAGTAAGTCAAATAAAAAAATTCGAAAAATTCAATCAATTACATATTAATGTATATAGTTTCAATGAAGAAGTTTTCCGATTTACACGAGAAAAAACAATTTCACACAAAAATACTAAACGTATTACTGTATGAACAACATTATTCCTTGATTAAAAATTGGAATCGTCTTTTATACAAAAGGAAAAGAATTCCCAAGTATAGTGAAAACTATTTGCGTGGTTCTACATTATCTATGCACAAAACCTTGTGTCCTAAAAATAGCACCCAAAAGGTAACGAAGCTTACAATCCTTGATGAAAAAAATACAATTTACTAACTTTTTCAAAATCTTTTTATCATCCGTTCGTAGTTTTTACTGATTTTGAATGTTATCACTACTTTCTCAAATTCTTTTCACTGCACAAGTCTTACAATTCCACTCGAAAAACATATTATCTATAGTTATAGTATGATATGATTAAATATATTGAAAATAAAATAATTTTTAAAAGGTTTCGGTAGTTCTCGTAGCAGTCCGAATTAAAGAACTGAGAAGAAACGAGTAGAGAAACTGGTTTTTTCTCAGGCGGTTGATTGACTTCACTCGGCGTAGTGAAAATATTCGCTATACAGGTTCCATCATTTCCTACTACTTATAACGAGAAACGTTTTACACAATTTTTTTAGCAGTAACATACATATTATCATAATGAATACACTTTTTACCCGGAAGTGGTCGCGCGGGACAAACAGATTACGAAATCGTTAATTCTGGCAAAACTGTTTATTTGTCACCAAAGAAAAATTGAAAAGTCCTTGAAAGTAGGTAAGTACATTTTCTCTTAATTGAATTATTCACTGGAATTATGATTTGTATCGTGTACAATAAAATAATTATTAAAAAAAAGGATTGAGGTGACTCAATAACCCCGCTCAACCGTATCGAGTAAGCGCCTGCTCCCGGGTTAAAACATGTTGAAGTCTTTTCACTTTAAATATTAAAAATAATAAAATTATTCTTCATTGGAATTTTATATTATTGTTCATTATTTAACATCAATTCTAAATGCTAATTCTGTGATGCTTAAAATTACAATTCGCTTAAAACTAATTATAATTTGAGCAATCATTTTAAAAAAAATCATTTTACGTTTTTGTAAACATTGTCGAGCACTTGGCTTTGCTGTCCTTACAATTCAGCTATTATATCAATAATGTTTTATTTTCTTATAAATGAACTCGGGCAAAGAGCAAGCACTTCAGCCGGTATACTTTTAATGTATCAGTGCTGCGCAGAGTATTTTATAACTAATTAATTAATACTAAATTAAGAATAATTTTAATAAGTTTTTAACGACTTCCATGGGCTTGTCTTGCAAAGCAAAGTTTTTATAAGGAATGCTCATGATTAGAAATTGACCCTCTGAGTTATTTTCCTATATTTAGCAGATAACTATAATTTGTCTTCTAAGCAGCCACCGCATTTTGCAATATGTTCCAATTTAAAAATTAGAGAAAGGAAAAATAACAATACTTATCCTGTTATTTATTTTTTTTGCTTAAAAGTAACATATACAAAATTTAATACTTATGTTACTAATTTGTATGGTTTATAATTAAGATCGCTTATTGTAGCTTTAGCATCTAAGTGCCTTATTATTGCATTCAGTACATTATTAATGTATAAGGGGGCGCGATAAAAATTGTAATCGAAAAGGGAGGCGCCAGTATTGAAAGTTTGAGAAGCACTGGTATAGGGTATTAGATGTCGGAAAGAACAATTTAGTAGTTTGGAAAGCGGGAAAGAGATTAACGGTCAACATAGATCAGGTCCCATTATATCATCAAAGGGAAAGTGACGAGAATGAGATAAGAGTTGGAAATTCGGATACCATGGGTTCAAGGTATCAAGCGAGTAGTTTTGAGGGTGTGCGACCTAGATCAAATTGGTCACAAAATAGTAAGAATAGTGGGTCAGGAGAACAACGAGAGATAAAGGAAAAAGTGACAGGTCTTAAGAAGGATCAGGGTGAGGGACGCACGAGTGTTACCAGTAAACGCAGACCACTTATAGGGTCCTCGAATAGTTATTTGACAGAACCGAATAGAAAATTAAAGAAGGGTGGAAAGGAGGTAATTGGTTACAAACGATTGATAAATTCAGGATCAGGAGGACCAGAGAGGAAAGGCAAAAAGGTACCAATAAATCAGCGAGATAAGAGGAAATTAACATCATCCAATAACAGTATGAATCATTACAGAAAGAAAGCCAGGAGAGAGGAAGCAACAATGCCAGAACAAGGTACAAGCAGGTACAATTTGAGGCCTAGAAGAACAGAAATAGTGGAGTCCTGACCATCCCGTTAAAAGATTACAGACCAAAAGGGACCAGTCCGGTCCAGAGGATGAAGAGATCGACAGCCCCTAATATATGGATCAAGGAAGGTCAAGCGGTCAGAATTCCAGTAGCAGAAGAGTCCAACAAAAACAGCGTCAGGAAATGAGAGGAGGATCGAATAGTAGAAGATCAGAGTCATTAGAGGCCCTGGCCTAGGACACGCTATTTGGGTTGTATCGCTTCATTATATTTTTTTACTGACAGGGAGTCAGGCGGATTGTTGCAAGATGCAAGTCTATGGTTCTTAAAATTTTATCTTAACTACAAAAGTTGACACTAGATTGAGGTGCATTTTTCGAGATGTATGAAAATGAACTTTTGTGTTTGTAAATTTCTTCCAAAATTGTAGAAAATAATTGTATCTATACTTTTGTTTACTGCTGTTTATGACTTCGCTGAGATGCGGGAATTCCTTCGGTTGTTTGTTTTAAATGATTATTGTAAAAATGTTTTATAATTGTATACTATATATATATTTCTGTATTGATTGATATTAATGTACATCTCGTTTTGGGAACGTGGCGTAGACAGATAATTAACCATAATACTAACAGCGCTACGCGATTAGAGGGAAATTTTGTTTAGAAAACGAGATGAGGTGTATATATGAAAAATATTTATGATTTGGAAGATATGTGTACAAATTGTAAAATATGTAAAGCGCAATGGCCTGTAATGTGCGAAAATGCCTTGTAAGAGTTTCATTTCAGGGTGCCTGACCCTTGATGTTTGAAGAAAAGCCAGTTTTTTAAGGTAGCTTCTGTATGCAGATGAATCCAACATTGTATTGGAGCAAAAATGTTTCAAAATGTAAAAATATAAATCGAATAAGGTCGGTTTTTGTATATAACCTGATTTTTTATGGTCATTTGGTCCAAAAGCCTTTTTTCCCTAGGTCGGCTGCCCGAATGGGGTACAACTTAATAAGTTACGTAAGGTTGATTGAATGATAAGATCAAATATGTAAATGATAGTTTTGGTGTAATTATTTGAGTAAAGTTATTGCTGCAAATTGGAGTTAAAGTTTGGACGAATATTTAGCAAAAATTTGTTAAAGTAATTGTCGGGCCATTAAAACCCCTCGAATAAATCACGTCTTCTTCTTCTTGGAAGGGGTGTGACGAGGTTTTCATCGCGTTTTCTTTTAACAGTCTCTTGGGGTTCTTTAAGCCAGAATAGAAATTCTTTCCAACCAACTCCAGAAGAAGAACGAGATTACGCAAATTAGAATCATATATAATAGAAGTTTAGTGTGCGCGAAGTGGCTATGTAAGGTCTATGTCTATGTAGAAGTGATTGAGATAACGTTTAGAAGAATACCCAAGTCCGAAAATTAAGCTTACCCGTACCTGCATATCCAAGCTAAAGGCGGGTACGAAACCACAAGGATTAGAGCCAGATAAAGGCCACGTCAGTAATGATAAAGAAAGTAGCTGTTTTCCTAGGATATATGTAAGCAACTTTGATTAAGATAAGGAAAGTGTGGTGAATTAGTGAGATTAAATTAATCTGTAAAGTTAGATATATGGTCAATTAAGCGATTATTTGGTATTACGAGTCATGTCTTCTCATTCCAGATCTACTTGATTTATTGCTGTGTATCGCGATTAAGTTAAGATCTTAATAAACACATCAAGAGGAGCGTTTTGCGTGATTCTCGTCCATTCCACAGAAACAGGTTGCGTAGATAAGGAGAAACAGGAGAACCCACGGGCTGGTGCCTCACAAATTCCACAATATTTTGTATTGTATATGCTCGCTAACATTGTCGTGAAGTATTGGGCCATGCCGCCTAACAGTGACGAACGTGTAATTTTCAATTTTACATCCATTTTATCAATGTATTGGTATTATTATACACTCATGGACAAAAAAATTAGCGCACCAAGGAACAATTGCGGGATCGTAACGAAACTTGGAATGAAGGTACATCTCGGGGAGATACGCAAATGTTTAGAAATGCAGCGTGATTGCGCATTACGTATAGCCGTTAAAGGACGTATAACGTTATTCACCGTGGAGTATAAAACAGGCAAACAAAGCTTGTTTGAGTGTGCTGAATCCTTTACAAAGAAAGAGCTGAGGTAGACATGCCATTACGCCGTTTTTAAAGACAATATGAGCAACTATCGCAGTTTGAGAGGGGGAGAACCATCGGCACGATGCAGCTGGGGGCGGGGGTCAGCTACGCGAGTAGCTCTCGCCAATCAGGCAACTCTGATTGTTTTGTGAGAGGCGTTAGGGGCCAGTGGATCCGAGAGATGCGATTACACGAAGACTAGAGTTGAGAACAACCCGGACAAACCAGTAGCCGAGAAGACCACCACATCGTGCAGAATCGCACGCGTAAGCAGCCAACTGCTTCATCGGTTGCCATCCAGGTCCAGGTAGCACCTTCATTAGGGGCCCCTGTGTCTTCTCGAATCATTCAAAGGCGTTTGGTTGAAGGGCATTTGAGATCGTGGAGCCCATTACTTGTGCTGCCCTTGACGCCCACCCATCGACGCCTCCATTTGGAAGGGGGGCCGTACTCGAGGAAAGTGGACTGCAGCGGAATAGAACAGGTCACCTTTAGCGACTAATTCAGATTCAGTCTCAGCAGTAATGACAATCGTGTTCGAGTGTGGAGACCCCGTGATGAATGCCTCAATCCTGTCTTTGCTTTACAGCGACACACCGCTCCCACAGCTGGTGTGATGGTATAGGTTAGGATGGTGAACCTTTATGCGGTCAACGTGTCATTTTTTCTAAAGAAATGCTTGCTGAGGTATAGACGTCCGTCAAATATTTTGACTTGCGATCATTGGAAAATAATAAAAATCTAAATGCTAACAACACAAAACCTTTTAAAATACAATTTGTATTTTATAGTATTAGATGTTTTACTAACGTGTAATTCAAATTATATAAAGTCAGATTAGTGTGATTTCGTTGTTGCAGATTAGATGACACATACAACGCCATATTAGGATTGGGTAAGATGTTACTTTCAGCAAGAATACATGCTAAACTGGAATCATTCTGCCAAATTGCTTTCTAAGGGAGTCTTTAATGTTATTCATCTCTAAAAATAATGACTCGTAGTGGCATAGGTTGATGAAAATATGATTAAAATAGTATGAACCAGCTTTCTTCAACCTGTATCTGAATCGAATTTACTGCTTCCAAAATTTGGGTACCACCATTTTTACTTATATTGTTTTGATCTTTCTGTTTCAATTAATTCTAACTTTCCTTGTTTGAGGGAAAGTTGTTCCTTGCCACGGGAAAGTTCAGTTTATCAAATGATGTCACATCAGGGTATATAATAAATCTCAAGCATTTCGATACTTGAACTGAGAAAATTTCACCGAAAATTCCTTGTTTGAAGAATCAATCGTGGCTGATTGTTTTGATCGATGGCATGCCTAATATTGTACCGAGTGCCATGAATGGCACGCGTGCCAATGGTTCGCCATCCCAGGTATAGGTTGTCATTGGGTTACAATACACGGTCACCCCTAGTATTGATCAGCGGCACCACACATGACAGCCAGCGGTAAAAAGCTACGACATCGTGCAAAAATACGCCATGTGTTGTCACCATGCAACGGCTCCTCTTAGCAGCCATTTTTCAACAAGACAATGATCGGGATTCCCATGGCAAGGGTGTCACAAGACTGTCTCCGTACTGCTAATACCATTCTCGGCCTTCCCACTACCAGATTTGTCTCCAATCGAGTATATCTGGAATCAAGTTTGGGGATTCAGTTATCGTCCCCAAGTTTAATACGGCGAGCCGGGAATCAACCGAATTTCAAACGAACTAGAGGCAAGGTTACAGAAATATGGAACGAAATGTCTCAAGACATCATATAGAACTTGTATGCCCTGAATGCCTGATCGTGCCCCCGCTTGCATTCGCGCTAGAGGGGCTTCAAAAGGGTAAAAATCCTCCATTCTTTTGCCTTTTCTCTGAAATAAATGATCATTTTTTCGATTTTCTTAATAATTTACTTATATCAAAGTAGTCATTAGGTATGTAAAAAGGTTTCATTTTGATGACTCTTCTTGTTACGCTATTTTTTTATCCATGGGTGTAGATACAGTTGATCTGTTGGTTTCGAACAAATGTTTTCAGATATCATATTTCACAACAAGTTTTAAGTCCTAATTTTTGTAGGAAAAATCAGCAGACCGAAAATTCTTTTCAAATAAACGCTCATCACTTTTCGATAATTAACAACACTCTCCTAAAATCTTCTTATGATTTATATTATGTGCAGCTTTTTTCAGCGGCAATACTATGCTCACACGAAAATTATACGAGTATTAGTTGAATTTTCTGCATATCCTTACCAAGGTTTTCAAACACAAAAGCAAAATGACACCCTGTGAGAAAATCTTCTTTGTTGAAATGTGATTGCAAGTTAAATGGACAATACAAACTACAAATGTGAGGTTATGCCAAAAACACAAAGGCATGAATGAAAAGAGGGTTTACAAACATTCACAAGTCGGCATTTTATATGCACCTCAACATAATGCCTCTCTTTTTATTTTTCAGACAATCAGTATTCAGCAGAAGATTGAGTTATGATCCACTTACTTAATCTCTGAATGAGTGGTAATGTTTTCAAAAGTTTTTTTGTTAAGGTATTTAAGCAGAAATTCTCTCTACAATCAATTTGTATTGATTGCAATTAAATGATTATAAGATAAAGTTATTATGTATTAATTTACAAATAAAACATATTTTTTTAAGACTTGAAAAATTAGTTTTAGCAAATGCTTTGCAAATTATTGAGACTTGGGGAGTCATTGCTGTTTGCCTACTACAGTTTTTAACTCTACTCTACATTTTGAGCATGCATACCATATTCAATTAATTATCATCAGTGAATAGAGTCGTCCTTTAAAAATATAGCATTGGTATCAGAAATAATTTTCAACATAATTTTTTTTAATGGAACAATTTAATTGAGTTAAAAATAACCAATCTACTAAAGAGAACTGAAATTGTTTTATTCTTTTGATTAAAATATTTTCCTTTTTAAAAAATTTTCCTTTACATTCCTCAGAAGCGAGGATACAAATTAATTTATTAATTATAGTCACATATTTTTGCAAAAACGTATAGTGTTGAATTTTA